>MVAM01000079.1:0-69176 GCA_014825675.1 Cystofilobasidium ferigula | reverse complement strand
GAGTGACCGCCTGCTCGTCCCCTTTGCTTGACAGCCCCGGCCTCTCCCCCCCCCCCCCCCCCCCCCCCCCCCCCCCCCTTTCCTCCCCCCCCCCCCCCCCCCCCCCCCCCCCCCCCCCCCCCCCCCCCCCGGCCAAATACGGCAAGGGGAAGGGCCAGCAGCAACGGACGCTCTACCCTGGCGACGTGACCGGCTGACGGCGAGCCATCGGGCAAAGTGTGTGGTTGCACTTGCTCGCCTAAATTGCCTTGGCCGCGATCCTTCCTTGTCTCGATCCGACCGTCCACCACCCACTCTCCTCCCCCTCCTCTCGAGTTGTGTCGCGTCGGCCCAGCATACCAGCAGCAAAGTATCACGCTCTCGCCTCCTTCTCCCGCCCGACCTCGCCCCGCACCTCCTCCTCAAGCTCAAGCTTCTCGATGCCGCTGTCCTCCGCCCACGAGCACGCCGATGTCGCGACGTCCAGCCAGCCCATCGCCCCGCCCGTCGACGCCGACCTCAAGAAGCACGACAAGGCGACGATCGACATGATGCAGAACCTCAAGGTCGACGAGGCCATGCTCATCCGCGGGATGGAGGTTGAGCACCTGTCGCTCTGTGCGTCCTTCGGCTTCCCTCCGATGCTGCCGCACGCCAGGCTCCGGTCTCCTGACCGATCACCCGTTACACTCCCACAGATGAGCGCAAGTCGGTCCTGGTGAGTCTTATCTCGGCTATGTTGGTCTCGCGAGGGACTAGCGACTGACTGGACTCGTTGACTTGCGTTCAGATCAACCGCGAGCTCGACAAGGTGCGTCTTGTGCTGCGCATCGCGTCTCCGACCGGGATCTTCCAAGCTGACCCTCTCTCCTTCCCTGCACCGGGCAGATGAACGCGGTGGGCTTTTGGGGTCTTGGACGCTACCAGTGGTGCATCTTCTTCCTGTGCGGCTTCGGCTACTTCCTCGACCTGTGCTGGGCGCAGGTGCGTACCTGCTTCTGTTCACTCGCTGGCTGCTCAGCGCGATGGTGCTGACTTCCTTTCTCCATTCGGCTACCATTTCTTCCCTGCTCGTCTCGATTCGCTTGCTTGGCCGTGCACCCGCAGGCTTTCGGTCTCGTCATCGGACCTCTGCAGCAGGAGCTTGGCATTGCTGAGAACCACGTCGGTGACCTCTCGGCGTGCTTTTCGGCCGGTCTTACCGTCGGCGCGTTCACTTGGTGCGTCGCACTTGTTCGTCAGGCTTTGTCCCGACCTGAGGCTAAGTCAGACGTCTTCTGTCCTGCAGGGGTCTGCTGTGCGACATCATCGGCCGCAAATGGTGCTTCAACTTGACGTGCCTCATCGGTGCGGCCTACACCACCCTGCTTTCTAGCCCTGTGTCTCGCTGACCTGTCTGATCTGGTGTTCACCGCAGCTTCGGTCTTCGGCTGCCTCTTCGCTGCACCCTCCAACTACGGCGCCATCTGCTTCCTTACCTTTTGCATTGGCCTCGGCGTCGGCGGCAACATTCCGATCGACGCGACCATCACGCTCGAGTTTTTGCCGACGAACCGACGCTTTTTGCTCGCGTGGCTCTCGACATTCCAGCCGCTCGGCGTGACGATCTCGTCCCTCATCGCCTGGGGTCTCGTACCCAAGTACTCGTGCGCGGTCGACCTGCCCGCCTGCAACACCGGCGAAACGCCGTGCTGCGAGAAAGGCGACAACATGGGCTGGAGGTACCTCATGATCGTCCTCGGCCTGATGACACTCGCCATCTTTGCCCTGCGCTTCTTTGTCTTCACCTTCCGCGAGTCGCCCAAGTCCGGCCCTTCGTGCTGCGCTCTTACGTCGCCGAACCTCAGCTGATGCAGCGCTCACTTGCTTGCAGATTCTTCTTGTCAAAGGGCCATGACGAGAAGGCGCTCGAAGTCGTCCACCAGATCGCCAAGTTCAACCGCGCGCCCGTGCCCGATCTCACGATGGAGGACTTCCGCCTGCTCGACTCGCAGATGGAGACTAGCATCACGTCGGACGAGCCGCTCGCCGGCGGACAAGCGCCCATTAGCACCCGCAAGCACGCGGCGTCGGTCGCTAAGCGCGCTCTTGGCCAGTTCAGACACCTCAAGGGGCTGTTCAACTCGCCCAGGATGATCTGGCTTACCGTGTCCATTTGGCTGTCCTACGTGCGTCCTCGCTGCTTCTTATTCTTACTGGAGCTCTGAGCTGACTCGAAGCTCTGTCCTGCCCAGATTACCCTCTTCTTTTCGTTCTCCATTGCCGGCGGCTTCCTCCCGCTCATCCTCCGTGCCAAGGGCATCGAGACGTCGCTTCCCATCGACACAACGTACCGAAACTACGTCATAGTTTACTTGCCCGGAGTCGGTGCGTCTCGCTGTGTCCCTGCTTTTTCATGCGCTGTCGCTGATTTTTCGCCTTGGGTGCGCAGTCGCCACCATCGGTGCGGGCCTGCTCATGGAGGTGCCCTGGTTCGGCCGCAGGTACAGCATGGTCATCTCAGCCGGCCTCATGGGCGCGTCGCTGTTCCTGTTTCGGGCGGTCGACTCCGTTGCTGGCTTCGTCGGATTCAACGCTAGTGCGTCTCTTCCTCATGTCTGGGCATGGCAGGATTCGTACTGATCAACACTGACTGGCGCGCGCATTTCGCAGTGGAGTACTTCATGCAGTCGGCCTACGCCGCGATCCTGTACGCCTCGACGCCCGAGTTCTTCCCTGCGCCGTTCCGCGGCTCGGCCTCTGGTTTCGCTGCGACGCTCGGACGCATCTCGGGCATTGTCGCGCCGCTGATCGCCCAGACGATGTACTCGCCGACGTCGTACTCCGTCATCTACCTGGCGGGCGGCGTGCGTCCCCTTGCCACTCCCTTCTGCCCTTCACGCCTGGTGCTGACACTCGGGCCCTTCATCCACACCTTTTACAGGCCGCGTTTCTGTCGATGCTCTGTGTCGCGACCATCCCCTTCGAGACTCGCGGACGCCAGACCTTCTAGTTCTCTTGACCTACAAAGGACTCCCATACACGCAAGATAATCTCTCTTCGGTCGAATCACCGCCTCTTCTGTCCGCTTATGGACCATGCAACTGTCCTGTATCCTACACTCATTGTTCAAACCCCTCATGCTTCTTATTTCCGTTCTGTAGCCTCATCAACTCAAACGTTTGCGCGCGACGTGTATGATGACTGCTAGTGAGCCCGTACGAATGCCCCTGAGGAGCGCGGATCCAGGAGTACGACGCCTGCCCGCCGACGAATCAGAGCAGCGGGCCAGCTCCATCGAAACTCTCCTCATATGAAAACCTCCTCGTCATGCGCCTTTCCCGCTCATCGACAGCATCGCCGCCATCGAAGATCATCGTGCGCGAGCGCTCCCTTCGCAGAGTTGCGAGCCGACGCGCTCAAACACGTTGCGTGAAGAAAAGCATGAAGAAAAGCGGCTGCCCATCGACGACCGAGTTGCTAGCTCTTCATTTAGAGCCACCGCCGCCAACGCTGACTTGCGGCACCTGTGAGCTCCCGACTTGATGGTCTGCTGCTCGCCGGCGACCGTCTCTACGGCGCCCGGTCGATCGCTAATGCGCGTCTGGGTAGATGTCCCGAGTATGCGCGCTAATCGGGAATGTGGCTTGCGGTCCGCACGTTAATCACGAGCGAGCGAGGGGGGGCTGCTGCGCGCGCTTTCGATAAGCCGAGCTGGAGGGATGGACTTGGCTCGAGAGCACGCTTGCTCCTTCCCGTCCACCATCTTCCCTCCTTCCTCTCTGTTCCCGAAGCGAGCAGGTCGGCCATTGCTCCTTCCCGCTCACCTCTTCGTCGTCACCTTCGTCGTGAGCATGCCCGCCGGCAAGCAGACCGACCCCGACCTGTCGCTCGCGGAGCCGTCGGTCGCGCCCAATATGGACGCCGACGCCAAGACGCTTGACAAGACGACGGTCGACGCGCTGCAGAACCTGACGATGAACGAGGCGACGTTGATCAAGGGTGTGCACGCCGACTCGCTGTCCCTCTGTGCGTCGCACCTTGGCTACCTCTCTGGCGGCGATTGGTACTGATTCCTTTGCGTCTGATCGGCTCCCTTCGCTTTATTGTGTCTTGACCCGCCCATTTGGTCGTACACTCTAATCAGACGAGCGCAAGTCGCTCCTCGTGCGTGCTTCCTCCTAGTCACTTGGTCCACATGGGCTCGCTGACGGCCTAAACATGCGATGCCATCCAGATCAACCGCGAGCTTGACAAGGTGCGCTCGTCGCGTGCACACCTTGCACTCATCGTGTATGCTCATGTTCCTCGGTGCTGCAGCTCAACGCCGTTGGCTTCTGGGGACTGGGACGCTACCAATGGTGTATCTTCTTCCTGTGCGGCTTCGGCTACTTCCTCGACCTTTGCTGGGCTCAGGCGTTCGGGCTCGTGCTTGGCCCGCTCAAGCAGGAGCTCGGCGTCGCCAACAATCACTCGGGCGACATGAGCGCTGCCTTCTCGTCCGGCCTGACCATCGGTGCCTTTACTTGGTACGTACCCGTACCTCTCCCGCCCACAGCTGCATGCGCTGATCTGTACTGCGAAAGTGCAGGGGTTTGCTATGCGACATTATCGGCCGCAAGTGGTGCTTCAACATCACCTGCCTCGTCGGTGCGTCCTCTCTTCCTTGCGCTTCCTTGCGACTGCCTGCGCTGAATCCCTTCCTTCTCTACAGCTTCCGTCTTCGGCCTCATCTTTGCCGGACCGTCCAACTACTCGGCCCTCTGCTTCATTACGGCGTGCATCGGCTTCGGCGTCGGCGGCAACATCCCGATCGACGCGACCATCACGCTCGAGTTCCTCCCCTCGAACCGCCGGATTATCCTTGCCTGGCTGTCGATCTTCCAGCCGCTCGGCGTCACGGCCGCCTCGCTCATTGCCTGGGGGCTTGTACCCAAATACTCGTGCGCGACCGGCCTGCCCGCGTGCTCGTCGGGCACCGTGCCCTGCTGCGCGAAGGGTGACAACATGGGCTGGAGGTGTGTTCCCTGATGCCTATCTGTGTCAGTCAAAGGTGTCCTTGTTGACATGCCCCTCCCATGCCTCTCTCCAGGTACCTTATGATCGTCCTCGGCCTCATCACCCTGTTCATTTTCGTCATCCGCTTCTTTGTCTTCAAGCTACAGGAGTCGCCCAAGTGCGCCAATCCCTCTCTCCCTAAGGTCAGAGCTGTCGTTGACAAGACTCTCCTTTCAGATACCTGCTCTCCAAGGGTCACGATGAGGAGGCCATCAACGTCCTTCACCGCATCGCCAAGATCAACAAAGCCCCGGTCCCCGAGCTCACGATCGAGAAGTTCCGCGCACTCGACCGCGAAGAGGAGCGCAGCGCCTCGTCCGACGACCTGCTCGCCGGCGGCGTCGCCAAGCTCACCACGACGCAGGCGGCTGCGTCGGTCGGCCGCCGTGCGCTCGGCCAGTTCAAGCACCTCAAGGGCCTGTTCTCGTCCCCGAGGATGATCTGGCTCACCGTGTCGATCTGCCTCTCTTACGTGCGTGCCTTTCGGTTATAAGTCTCATGGCGCGCCGCTGTTCACACCATTCGTCCCCGTGCAGATCACCCTCTTCTTCGCTTTCTCCATTACCGGCACCTTCCTGCCACTCATCCTACGTGAGAAGGGCATCGAGACCAGGGTTTCGATCGACCAGACGTACCGAAACTACGTGATTGTCAAGCTGCCGGGAGTCGGTGCGTTCCCTTGCTAATGATCTCCCATCCCTGAGCATTCCGCTTACCTCACCTTACCCGACCCTTGCAGTCGCCGTCCTGCTCTCGGGCATTCTCATGGAGGTCAAGGGCGTCGGTCGCCGCTGGTCGATGGTCATCTCGGCTGGCCTGATGGGCGCGTCGCTCTTTCTCTTTCGCGCGGTCGACTCGGTTGCCGGCTTCGTCGGCTTCAACACAATGGAGTACTTCTTCCAGGCCGCCTACGCCGCCATCCTCTACGCGGCCACGCCCGAGTTCTTCCCCGCGCCGTTTCGTGGGTCAGCCTCTGGGTTCGCGGCCACCCTCGGTCGTATCGCCGGGATCGTCGCGCCCCTCATCGCGCAGACCATCTACTCGCCGTCGTCGTACTCGGTCATCTACCTCGCGGGAGGCGTGCGTCTTTCGCTCCATCGCTTGACTTGATCGAGCGCTGACGATCCCTCTCTCCCTCACTTTGCAGGCCTGCCTCGTCTCGATGCTTTGCGTCGCCTCGATCCCCTTCGACGTCCGCGGCAAGCAGACGTTTTAGGTGTCCGCGGTACCTCTCCCTTTCCTTCGCGCTCTGCACAACAACGAACACTCGGCTCGCTTCTTCCTTCCTCGCTTCTTGTCTCCCTGCATGTAGATGACCCTCCGCGCCCGCGGGCGCACTGTCCACCCTATACACTAGGTCCTCGGAGATGTCCCTCATGTTCGACGTCCACGATCGTTTCCCTTGGTCCATTACCGTGTCGTATTGATGCCCTGTACTTTGCCCCGTGAACATCGCTTGCCGCTGCGACATGGCGCTGCTGTGCGAGGATCATGTGGCGACCGGGGGGCGATGCGTCGTCGGCGGAGGTTCGGAAGCTGTAACAGTAGTACGGCAGCCCCACCTGCTTGGCGCGGTGCACTCGCTCCTTCGTTGCACCCGACCGGCCATCCTCGTCGCCCTGGACCGCGTACCCGGAACGAGCCAGTCGCTGACCGATGACGCCAGCTTGCAAACCGTACCGCGCTGATTGGCCGCCTTGCTGATTAGCGTTTCGCTGCCTCCGCGCCTAGGAGCGTCCTCCCGCGCGCGAGGGCGGTCTGAAGCAGCGTCACTCCTCGCTCACCCCGGCTGCTGGATCGACATCGATGGTGCACGACGCACGCGATGGCCGGACGGGCTATAAAGAAGGCAGACAGGCCAATGGCGTCGCTCCCATCTCCTCTCTCCCCACCCGCCACTCCTATGTACAGGCAGACCCTCCTCACCACCCTCCCCCGCCAGACCCTCCGCCCTACGCTCCTCGCTACCACCGTCCGCACCATGGCCACTTCTTCCGCCGCCGAGCTCACCAACAAGCAGGGCAAGCTGCTCGATCTCGCCCAGGAGATCAAGGTCGTGCGTACCCCTTCTCCCTCCTCCCGGGAACACCTCGCCCCCATCGGCCATCTCACTGACATCCCTTCCCTCCGTGCCTTCTGCAGGACCACGACAACGTCCGTGACCTGCTTCAGCGCTTCAACGCCTCCAAGGACGACGAGCACCGCAAGGCGCTTGCGTCGACCCTCATCCGCGAGATCGCCGTCCACGGCGACGCTGAGGAGGTCTCTGCGTACAACGTCTTCAGGAGCCACGGTCTGGGCAACGTCGTCGACCGTGCGCTAATCCCCCCCATCTCTAGTTCTGCTGTGCAAGCGCTGACTGTCCGTCTTCCCATTACAGACGATCTTGAGGAGCACCACACGATCAAGCAGCTCGCCTACAAGGCCGACACGACGCTCTACAGCAACGAGGCCTACTCGGACATTCTCAACCAGGCCGCCAACGCCTTCATCTCGCACGCCGAGGAGGAGGAGAACGACCAGCTGCCGCAGCTGATCGCCAAGCTCTCGGCCGAGGAGAACGACCAGGAGGCGCGCAAGTTCCTCGCCGCCCGCAAGGCCGCGCCCGAGCGACCGCACCCGCTCGCCCCGCAGAGCGGCGGCGTGCTGCACAAGGCCGCTGCGCTCCAGTCCAAGGTCCACGACAAGATCATCACCTCCGTCCAGGGTCGCGAGTACGTCAACGACCTTCGCTACCACCACGGCGCCGAGGTCTAAAGCCGGCCCGGCACTCACACCACATCGCGCACACGCCCCCTATGTAGCCCTAGCCTCTCTTGTAGTCTCTTCATGACCTTGCATGTCGTCCGCTGTCCTCTTGATCTGCCAGCTCCCAGTGTCAAGCAGCATCAGACGTGATGGGCATCATATCAGCGCCGGCGGCCTAAAGAGCCCCCCCCCCCCCCTCCCTCAGTAGTTGAGCTGCACTTCGCCATCGGGCACGTTCGAGTCGAGGTCGTTGTAGTCGATCTTGCCCTTCCTCGCTCGCGGGTCGTCGCGCACGCCCGCTGGCCGGCCGATGGTTGTGTCGACCGGCGACGGGCGAGCGTCGCCGTCCTGCCGACGCGCTGAGGGGATGTACCGACCCCCTCCCATCGGCGCACCTCCTCCTCGTGGGCCACCTCGCCCGCCACTGCCACCCGCTACCATGCCCGGCAGGCCGCCGTACTGCATGTACGGGTTGAGGCCGAACCCGACGAAGCCGGGCGTGTACGGCTGCGACAGCATGCCCTGCGCGCCCGGGGGCACCATCCAGGGCGCGATGAAGCCTGGCGGGAACTGCGTGCCGGGCGGGAAGCCCGCCGGGGCCGCCGACGCCTGGCCTTGCGGGCGGAGTGACGGCAGCTGGTCGTTGACCGAGGCAGGCGCGCCGGCGGGAGGCACGACGTGCAGCGGGTCGAGGACAAAGTTGTTGAAGAAGCGGACCGTGTCGAGCGGCTTGAGCAGCTCTGGGTGCTTGTTAGGGACGTGCTTCTTGACGAACTCGGCCCCCTTGAAGAGCTTGGAGCACTCCTTGCATCGGTACTTGCCCTCGTCCTCCTGCTTGATGTAGCCGGCGATGATCTTCTCTTGCTCCCTGACGCGCGAGCACAAGGGATCCAGTCAGCTTCAGTTTAGGAGGATGGCATAACCTAGAAACGTACTGTTCAATGCTTTTGCCGCCAAAAGCTACCGGGTCGGCCGTCGCGCGATTCAGATGGCGCTCAATGCGCGAATCAACGCCCTGCGACCAGATGAGCGAGTTGACTAATAAGACGAGAGCGGTTTTCGTCAGCAGGACGCGCCTGAAGAAAGACGAGAGGACAACGCACGGTCCGAGAGCTTGACCGTAACTGCGCTGTCGGCCCTGATCTGCTCGGCAGTCTTCGCCGGCGCTGCTGCTGCAGGCTCTTCGCCCTCTCGCCGCGGCAGCTCTGCCTCCTCGTCGTCCATGGCGACGTCCTTCGCCGGCTCAACCTCCACCTTCGCGACGTCCTCTACAGGCTTCTCGTCCGCCGCGTTCCCCGTCGCTGCTGCGGGCGCCGGTGCAGGCGGTGCGGGCACCTTGCGCAGGTACTTGATGCTGCGCAGCTCGAGCTCCTCGCGCGAGTCGTTGATGCTACCCGAGTAGTAGCACGTGTGGAACACCTTGCGCAGGTACGTAATGTACAGGTCGAGGTGGAACTTGATCTTGCGCACGTCGGCGTCGGCTTCGGACAGGCCTTCGGGCGCGACGTAAGACGCCATTCTGCTGTCGATTGCCTTGAGGCCGTCGTGTTCTGCAGCCGTGCGGTCCGTGCCATCCGTTTCCGCTTGCAGGAGAACAATGAGCTGGCGCGCCTGATCGAGGTCCTTCTTGAGCCGGTCGAGCGTGCCGGAACCTTCAGGCGCGAGCTGGGGCTTGCCAACATGTGGCTGGTCGTTGACGGCGACGGAGAGGGTCGTGGTCGAGTCCGGAAGCTGAGGCAAGAGAGCTAGGATCAGCTTGAGGGGGGTTGTATTTAGAGAAAAAGAGCGCACCTGCTGTCCGTCCAGCTGTGCTGCCGCAGCGGCAAGGTCCGTGCCTGCCTCCAGGGTGACCCAAGCGTTGCGTAGGAAGCGATTTTCTTCCAGCGCCGGTCCAAGCGCCAGACGGCGGTATCCCGCAATCTTTGAGGTCGCCTGCGGCGGGGATTGACAGGTCAGCAGCCGATCAGGGGCCCGCCGCGAGCGTCAATCGAGACGCACCTCCTCGAGCTTCGTTCGAGATACGTCAACCGGAAGCGATTTGATGACGAGCTGGTTGGGTGAGGGGTAGACGACGACCTGGCCGGCCTCGAGCTCTGGCTTCGACGGCGTGTCGAGCCGGCGGGGCTCGGTCCTGTCCTCGCCATCTGCGGATCATCGCCTCAAGCCGATCAGCGAGCCACATACAGCGTACAAATAGAGAAACGAGCGCGCACCTGTGCTCATGTCGTACGACACGCCGTCCCACTGCCCGTTGTTGACCTGTGCGATGAACTCCTCCGCCAGCCCGTCCCTCGCCTGCAGGCGGACGCGCTCGCGCAGCGCGACCATCTCAGGCACCATTGAGTACTTCTCCTCGAACCAAGCCGATGGCTTGTGGATCAGGAAGAGGGCGTAGAGCTGCACAACGTGGTCGGGCGGTCAGGCTCGTCGCACGGAAGTTCCGGGCGCGGGGAGCGAGGCAAACGCACCTGACGGCTCACGAAACGCTTGCGGTAGGCATCGTACCGGTCCTGCATGAGCTGCCCGCGCGTGACGGCCGGTTGGCCCTCGTTCGACCCGGCGCGCTCGGCAGCCTCGTCCTCCGCAACCTGCAGTCCAGCCGCCCTTCAACGTCAGCGCGGGCCTCTTGCGCGACCCGCTGCGAACACACGCACCTCTCTCGGGTGCTTCGCACGAAACCACGCGACCCAGTCGCCCTTGTTGACAAGCGTCTCCAGCTCTTCCGGGTCCTTGATGGCAGGCACGGTGCTCAGTCGCACGCGGTCTGAAGCACGACGCCGCGGAGCTCAGCGTCAGCGCCGAGTGCAAGTTCGATGCAGACGGAAGTAGCACACCTTCACGGTCGTCGATCCTCGGTCGCGGTTCTCGACGGTCGTAGTCCGAAGCGTCTGAGCGGCGTCGCTTGCGGTCTGGGTGGCAGGAAGCAGGGTGGTTCAGCTCGACGCCGAGCTGGGCACCTCGGCCGGGCGGGGCAGGAGAGCAAGCAGGACAGCACGTACCGTCAAAGTGCGCCGGATAGTCATACCAGTCCCCCCTCTCATCGCGAGCATCACCCCGGTAGTCGGACGCGTAACCTGCCCGCGGGGGCGCAGAGGGCGGCGGGAGAGGGAACGCGGGAGGCGCCGGCAGATGCGCCGGGCGCGGAGGGAGCGAGCTTCCTGGGGCGGACATGCTGCTTCGACGGGACGGCGGTGTGCTTGAGCTACGGGTTCGGCCGGAGGCCTGAGCAGCGATGCAAGCGGTCGCGCGGCTTGAGGGTCTTTTGAAGCGTCGCGGACCGTCGACAGGCGAGGGGAGGACAGCCGAGGCCGGATCGCAGCGACACCAACGACCGGCGAAACAAGGTGGGCAGGAAGGCGTAAGGACGGGTTCTGCTTCGGACGACACGAAGGTGCTGCACGCCGTCAGCTGGACGTCAAGCGGACTCACGGGCGAGGAGGATGTGAGGTTATGGGGGTCGAGCTCGTTGCTTCGTCCTGTCGTCTCGCCCTTTGCGCCGCGGAGGCGAAGAGGCAGCACTACGACTGAACGTCACTTCCGAACTCAGGCTGACAGCTTGCGATGTTCTTGTGCCATGCCATTCTACATCCTATCTAGAGGGCCTGTAGTTGCCTTCACTGCCTCGGACGGGTCAAAGCGCGAGTCGCACCAGCGTCCCCACTCGCAGTCGCACCTGCGCACTGCCTCCTTCCGACAGCTTCTGAATGTCAAGCTATAGCGCTCCCCGCGCGGGCGGAGCTCCTCGCCGTACTTGCCGACCGGGTCGACCTTGCGCGACCTGATGCCGTGCGTGTAGGCGTACCGTGCCGGCCCGCGCAGGACGAGCAGCGCGCGCGGAGGCAAGTCGATCGAGAAGCGCAGACGACAGCGCTCAACCGGCCGCGGCGGGTTAAGCGACATCGGCAACGTCGGTGCGTCCGGTTCTGGACGGAGCGAGCGCTTGGCCTCGCGCATGCGCTGCTCTTCGGTGTCGCCGCACTCTTTGAAGTCCATCGTGACGGTGCTGCCAAAGCTAACGCCCCAGATGACGCCGTCAAAGGGCGAGCTGCATCAAGCGAAAGCGTGAGCAGAAGTTGGCAACGCAAGCAAGTGAGGGCCACGCACTGAGCATCGACATGGGGCGGGATGCCACTTCC
Source organism: Cystofilobasidium ferigula (assembly GCA_014825675.1). Taxonomy (NCBI): domain Eukaryota; kingdom Fungi; phylum Basidiomycota; class Tremellomycetes; order Cystofilobasidiales; family Cystofilobasidiaceae; genus Cystofilobasidium; species Cystofilobasidium ferigula. The sequence goes on along the minus strand of MVAM01000079.1, from coordinate 57,276 downwards.
TGGCGGGTAGAGCTGGCCGCTCATCTGGTCCACCGGCAGGACCCCGTCCTGGTACGGCAGCGCGGCGAGGAGGGACTGGGCCCAGTCCGGTATAGGGTTGACGGTCTCGTTCGTAGCGTTCCTTGCTGAAGGGAAAAGTACAAAGCTCAGTCAGCGACGTAAAGGGCCAGAAGTAAGGTTGAACAGCGCACTGTAGTCGAAATGCGGTCCGAAATGTACCTGCACTCAAGATTGTCATGATCAGCACTCGAACGAGCACCTGTAAGGGGGCCAAGCGACGCACCGAAAGCCTCTTTGTCGCTGCCTCCGGCCAACCGCCGGCTCTGCGCATTTCAGCCATGAGCCGCCGCTCGTCCTCCTCAGTGATGAAGTCGAACCAGACCTCGGCCCCGCTCGGCCAACGAACTTTGCCGGGCGCGAACTCGATCGCTCCCTCGATGTCGTGCCTGCCCGGGACTGGGTGCAGGCGGGAGGCGACTGCGCTCGGGCGGGCGAGCTCGAGGAAGAGCGGCTTGTGCTCGGCTGAGCAGCCCTTGAGCTCGTTCAGCTCGCGCTGATCGAAGACGGCTTGTCGTGCTTCTTCCGGTGACGAGAAGCGCAGAAGAGAGTAGGGCTGTGAGAGCAGGGAACGTACAAGGGTCAGTCGAGAAGAAGGGGCGCGGACTTGCAGAATGACGGCACGCACAGCGCCCAAGAGCGGTACCCAGACGAGGTCTTGGGCCTGCGGAAAGCGAGCATGCAGCTCCTTGCGCTTGACCTCAACCGGCGCGCCGAGATCGTCGTAGTTGACCGCCCAGCACCAGGGCGACGGCTCCTGCGACGCTGGGTCGTCCTCGGCCGAGAGGACGAGCTCGTCGAGCGAGGCTGCGCCGGACCGCCTCAGGAACGAGTCGTAGACGCGGGTGCGGACGCGGCCGAGGTCCCTGCGGGCCTTGAGGGCGGCAGCGTTGGAGGTCGAGGCGGCGGACGTCGTGGTGGCGAGAGTGGGGCGAGGCAGCAATACTGGTAAGCAGGCAGGGTCACCGTCGGAGGAAGCAGCAGCGCGGACCTTCGGACGGCTTCAGCCCACGGACCATAACCCAAGTACTCAACCGCTTGCCATGCCCGCTCCGCCCAACAATCCGAGCGACGCAACGCTCAACGGCGTCCTCGGCGGCTCGTCGGGTGCGTCGCCTTGTTTTGCTTTGTGCCTGGGGCTGGAGAACGGTGGATCGGCGGGCACAGCCGAGCAACCTGACCTGACTCTGCTGCACCTCCCCTTCGCGTCTCTCCGCAGCGACCGACGCTGCTCCCTCAAGGACGCCTGCTCCGGCGCACCTGTACGACGGGATTCCGGAGCACCTGCTGACCAAGGACGCGCACGGCGACCTCGTGCCCGACTACCTCAAGATGATCCTGCTCTCGCGGGTCTACGCGCCCCCGCTCAACATGAAGGAGACGCCGCTCACCAAGGCCATCAACCTCTCAGCCAAGCTCGGATGCGAGATCTGGCTCAAGCGCGAGGAGCTCCAGGATGTTTTCAGCTTCAAGATCCGCGGTGCTTACAACTTTATGAGCTCGCTCGACGCGGACGAGCGCTGGAAGGGTGTCGTGACTTGCAGCGCAGGTACGGCTCTCTTGCGCTCTGAAGGACGCACGACTCTGACGCAGCTGTTTGCTACCCAGGAAACCACGCGCAGGGTGTTGCGCTCGCCGGTTACAAGCTCGGGATCCCGTGTACCATCGTCATGCCCGTCGCGACGCCGACCATCAAGTGGCGCAACGTCGAGCGGCTGGGTGCCAAGATTGTCCTGCACGGCGACGACTTTGACCAGGCGAAGGCCGAGTGCGCTCGGCTCGTCAAGCAGCACTCGCTCGTCTACGTCCCGCCGTTTGACCACCCGCTCGTCCTCGCGGGGCAGGGCACGATCGCGATGGAGATCCTGCGCCAGCTGCCCGAGGCAGACACGCTCGACGCCATCTTTGGCTCGGTCGGCGGCGGCGGGCTTGTCGGCGGCATGTGCGCGTACGTCAAGAACGTCGCGCCGCCTAGTTTGAAGGTGTACGGTGTCGAGACGGTCGACGGGGACGCGATGAAGCGCAGCTTGGACGCAGGGAAGCGTGTAGTGCTCGAGGAGGTTGGCGCTTTCAGCGACGGCACAGCTGTCAAGATCGTCGGCGAGGAGTGCTTCCGTGTGTGCCATGAGCACGTTGACGGTATCGAGATCTGCACGAACGACGAAATCTGCGCGGCCATGCGCGACATCTTCGAGGGTGCGCCCTTCCAGCCCGACATTGCCTAAGCTGCTTGGCCCTGAGCTCACTCGACTTCCCTCTTGCAGACACGCGCACCATCCCCGAACCTGCAGGCGCGCTCGCCCTGGCCGGTCTCAAGTCGCACATCATCAAGAACAACCTGCAGGGCTCCGGCAAGCGCTTCGTCGCCGTCGTCTCGGGTGCCAACGTGAACTTCAACCGGCTCAAGTGGGTCGCGGACCGGGCTGAGCTTGGAGAGCGCCGCGAGGTCCTGCTTAGCGTCGTTATCCCGGAATACCCTGGCAGGTGCGTTACGCTCGTTTCGCACAGCACGAAGAACCGATCTGACCTCTGCTCTGTTTGCGCCGCAGCTTCCTCCGCTTCCACTCACACATCCACCCGCGCGCCATCACCGAATTCGCCTACCGCATCGGCGCCGACCAATCCTCCTCGCGCTCCGCGCCCATCTTCGTCTCGTTCCTGCTTGGATCCAAGTCGACGTCCGGGCCGACACCGGAAGAGCGCGAGAAGGCCGTCGGCGATCTGATCTCCAAACTCGGAGAAAACGAGATGGATGCGTGGGACTTGAGTAACGACGAGATGAGCAAGGACCACGCGCGGTTCATGATCGGCGGCAAGGTCGCGGTCGAGAACGAGCGTGTGTTCATGTTCGGTGCGTCCCTTCGGATGCCCTTCCGCTTTCGCTCGGCAGCTGTTTGACTGAACGTCCGCTGTGCCCCCCTTCACAGAGTTCCCGGAGCGACCGAACGCGCTGTACAAGTTCCTCCACAATCTCGAGGACGCACGCAAGGGCAAGCCCTGGAACATCTCGCTCTTCCACTACCGCAACCACGGCGCCGGCGCGTTCCTCTCATCAGTCTCATCTTTCTAACCCTAACTGACCCTGTCCGCCTGACCGCAGACCTCGGCAAGGTCATGATCGGCATGCAGGTCCCGCCCGAGGACGGCGCGTCGTTCGACAAGTTCCTGCAGGAGCTTGCGTACCCATTCAAGGAGGAGACGAACAACCGCGTGTACAAGCGGTATCTCAGGGAATGAGCATGGCGCTTTTCGCATGAACTGGGGCGCGCGAAAGAGAGCTGGACTGGGTGGTCAAGCTCTGGCCGACTGCGCGTGATGTTGCTGCTATCGCTCGCTCCAGTCCTAAGCCGATCATATCACCAGCAGCGTCGAGAGATTCACACCGTTACGGTTTCCCTCCAGTCCACACCGTTGCTGCTCTCTGTCTCGAGGCAGGGTTGGAGGTGCATCCGAGGGACGACCCAAGGCTGAACGTCGACCTCCACCCGGCTGCCCCATCCTCCGCCTTGCTTTCACACCGCGTCGTCCGACCCTTCTCAGCCGCTTCCAGCTCTCCACGCCATGTCCGATCTACGTGCGTCCTCGTCGGACGTCATGCTGCAGCTGTCGTCAAGCAGCAACACCCGCAACGTCTTCCCCGCCGCCCCTCCCTCAGCCTCCGCCGCCGGTCGTCATGTCGCCTTCGCCCTTGAGCGGCCCATACCTCTGGCTCATCTGGCAGGCAACTCGTCAGGTAGCGAAACCGACTACGACCCGGAGGATATCGTCCAGATGTCCGCTGGCCACCGACCTCCGAGCAGAGACGGCGCGCAGGGGCAGCAGCAGCAGCAGCCTTCAGCCGGTCCGAGCACCTCGTCCCGCACCAACAATGCCGTCGCCGGTCCTGGCCCTGGCTCGTCGTCAAGCCGTATCGACGGCTGCGCGGCGCCCTCTTTGCTTCGACGCAGGTCGTCGTCGTCGTCCATCGTTTTCCTCGACGAGTCGCAGTCTGCCGCTGGCCCGAGTCGGCCGCGAGCGTCTCCGCCGCCGCCTCCGCCGCGTCACCATCGCCGCCAGCCGTCCAGCAGCGAGTCGGAGATCGAGTTTGAGGGCGAGACGGGACCACGACATAGGCGGACGGGCAGAGGCCTGGCGGCTCTCGCAGCGCGTGAGTTCCTCGTCTTCCCCTTAGCTCGCCTGCCTACGATGACACCCCCTTACCTTCGCCCGCGCCCTCAGAGATGCGTCGCGGCGAACACCGAAGCCCTCCCCCTTCCCTCCTCCAGCGGTCGCCCACGCCCCCGATTCTGCCGCAGCAGCATAGGCCAGGCGCAAACCGTCTCGGCGGCGCGATCCTGCGGCAGAACGGCGTGAACCAGCACGTCCGGCCGTCAGCCGCAGCGCGACCGCCGCCGCGCGTGCCGCAGCCCTGGCCGGGGCACGACATCATCGCGGCCATCGGGAATGGGTTCGGCAACATCGCAGATCTCATCGCGGGCGGGGTGGGCAGGATGGGCGGTGAAGGAGGGCAAGGATTTGCGGTGCATATCAACGGGAATAACGTCTTCTTTGGTGGCGACGACGACGAATACGTTCCCCCTCTTCCGCAGGCCGTTCATGCCTTGCAGAACACTGCCCACGGCGGCGTTTATCGGCCCGTCACGGCAGAGACGCTCGACGACGAATGGCGGCGTGCAGGGGCGTACGCCCCGCCGCCGCCGTTGCGGACGACCCCCGGATTCACGCGCAACTTCGAGCGCGAGTTCGGCGGATACCTGTCGGACTCGGACGACGATAACGAGCAGGCCGTCAACTCGCTCTTTGACGAACAGCCCGTCGCGGGCCCGTCGAAACCTGCACCATCTCCGCACCCTATCCCCGTCGTCGTCGACCTGACGGACGAGTCGGAGAATGACGACGACATCGCCATCATCGAGCCTGACGGCCAGACGTCTGTCGTCAGCCATACGCCCATCACCTCGCCCTCGCCGCCTGACGTCGCTCCTGTCGCCGCCGCCGCACCGGCCGTCGTCAACTCCAGGAAGCGCAAGGCGGAGGACGAAGCGCCACCGAACCTGACGCTCGTCTGCGCGGGCTGCAACCGGCCGCTGATCCTCCAGGCTCAATCACCGGGCCGCAAGATGCACGTTCTTGCGTGCGGACACCTGATCGACGGGTACTGCCTGTCGTTCCTTTCACGCCCGCCCGGCGAGCCCGAGCGCAACCTCGCCGCCTCCACCTCCTCCGCCGCATTCGCCGCCGCCGGTTCAGCCCTCCGCACGCGCGCAAAGGGAAAGGGTCGCGCCCCGCCCGCTCCGCGGAAGAAGACGTTCAGATGGCACTGTCCAGTTGAGACGTGCGAGCGGGAGCACACGAGCGACGGCCTGCCGGTGGAGGACGAGCTGGGCCCAGCGGGCGACACACTGTTCGACTGGAAGCCCAAGGTTGGGAAGGGCGGGGTTATTCCTCTGTACGCCTGAGCTCCGCATCTTTACTCGTCGGCCTGCCTGCCCTGTCCTTCTGCCCGCTCTTGCCTCAGTCTTTATCCTCCCCCGATCTTGTACGCATGTGCTCCCCCCTCCCACTCTGTACACCTTCACGCCCTCGCACTGAGCGTCTATCCTCCCGCAACGAACTATCATGACCCCCATATATCAAACCCCGTTCGCGCCCTTCGGAGCCCTTGCGTCCGCCTCGTCCTCCGGCGCGTCTTCAATGGCTGCGCCTGCTGCAATGGGCCAGACGATGACCGACTCGAGATGCTATTCGAGCGGGTGTGTAGACGGAAAGAAGGTCAGCTCATGCGCTAGTTGCGAAGTTAGGGCGAGCAACTCACGTCCAGCGTCGCCTTACGTGTTGTACAGACACATTCGATACGAGCGAGAGGGGCGTGGAGGATGGAAGGAAAAAGAGAGTCGAGTCCAGACGCAGGTAGGCGTGCTCAGTAAGGACTGAACCTCGTCTGCGGGTGAACGAGATTGCTCCTCACCCTGCCGGCCTCGCTGAGCTCCTCGCCGTCCGCGCCGGTGAACGGGGTGAACCCGGCGGACGGGTCGGCATAGATGCCCTCGTCATCCGAGAAGCCGTCGACGCTGTCAAAGATGGACGGGTGAAGAGAGGCGCAGTCGGACAGGGCGTGGAATATCGGCTCGACTGCAGGATGCGGGCGACGAGGTTCAGCGGCGGCGGCAGGGGATGCAAGCAGGATAGAGGACGCACCGCTCGCCTCGTCGACGAGGATCCGCATTTCCCGCATCGGCGTGTCGTCCATCCCCTCATCCTCTGGGTGGTAGTGCCCGTCGTCCTCCTCGCGGCCCTCGACGATCCGCGTCGGCGGAGGGACAGACTGGCCGGCCTGAGCCGACTCGTCCAGCTGGCAGTAGACGGACGGGCCTGCGTCCGAGCGCGAAATAGCGTGCAGCGTAATGGAAGGGTAGTCGAGGGAGAATCCCGACTTGCTCGCATCGGCCGGGATGAAGGAGAGGGTTCTGGGCGTCAGAAGCGAGGTAAGGAGGGATGTCAGGATCTGCGCGGGCTGAACGAGCATGCTCGACGAGCTTACGCCTCAGTCACGATCAACGTCCCCTCGGTGCCCTCACCGTAGTCCTCCCAGTCCGGCGAGAAGGCGATGCGAACGCCCTGTTGCGAATGCCGCAGCACGGGCGGGATGGACGCGAACGACGCCGGGGTCGACGACGTGAGCTGGGCGTGCTCCTCGGGCGAGACGGAGCGGCTGTCCGGCGCAGACCAAAAGGCATCAAGACCGATCTCGGACACACGCGTAGCGAAACGGGAAAGATTTGCGAGCGACTCACGGTGCCTCGGTGATCCTTGTGAGCATGCTAGGCAAGATGAGCTGGAGCGGGCAGGTCGATGGTTGGAGTTGTTAGCTGCCGCCGCGCCGCGTGAGCAACGGCTGTCCTCCTGCGGACCATGCCTGAGCCCCTCGACCACTTCCTCGCCTCAAACAGAGCTCGTAGGACAGCTTCAGCAGCTCTTGAGAGCCCCAGAACTTTCTCCAGTCATTACCTGCCTGCCGCACGGTTGAACCAGCAGATAAGGCTACTTCGGAGACTTCTCGTGCTTCAGCCCGCACGCGCCTGTCTTCCTTCCCGCGCAGGCCTCCTCTGCTCCCACCCGCAACATCCTCACCCAAGATGCGCGTCCACCAAGTTACGATGCTCGGCTCGGGTGGCGTCGGCAAGTCCGCCGTCACGTGCGTTTGCTGTCCTATGCCTGCCCGTTCGACGGAAGCTGACCTCACTCGCCTTCCTCCCCTGCCTCCGACGGCTGGACGGCTGCGCAGCGTGCAGATGGTCATGCAGAAGGTGGTCGACTCGTACGACCCTACTATCGAGGACTCCTGTGCGTCCTTCTCGTCCTGCGTGTCTGTGAGATGAAGGAAGACGTGAGGGAAAGAAGGTAGCGAGAGGAAGAGGGTCCGTGCTAACTTCCCTTTGACTGCGCGCGCCTTTCCGCTCCCTGCTTGCATGCGCCGGCAGACCGCACGAACATCCTGGTCCGTCCTCGCGCTGCATTACCCAAGACCCAACTCTAATCTGAGACCTGACGACGACAGAGGATTGACGACGAGTCCTGCCTGATCGAGATCCTCGACACGGCCGGCCAGGAGCAGTACACGAGCTTGACGGAGATGTACGTGCGGAACGGGGAGGCGTTCATGCTTGTCTACTCGTGCGTTCCACTACCAGCCTGCTGAGTAGCCGACAGCTGACCTCCGCTCTTGGCCACCCTGCAGGCTGACGGACTACAGCTCGTTTCTCGAGATCAAGGACCTGCACCAGCAGATTACAAGAATAAAAGATTTGACAGCCGTGCCGCTCGTCCTCATTGGCAGTGCGTCTCTTCTCAGGTTTACCTAGGAGACAGCCGGGTCCATCAAAGTAAAGAATGTTCGTCCTGCAGACAAAAGCGACTTGGCGCAGGACCGTGAAGTAGAGACGAGCGAGGGTGCGGCGTTGGCGCAGGCGTGGAACTGCCCCTTCTTCGAGGTTCGCCCCCCTGACCTTAGTTTGCTTTTTCATTTTACCTGCTGACGAGTGTTTTCGACTTCAAACTGCAGACGTCAGCTGTGCGTCTCAATTTCTTTGTCGACTTACGAAACGACAATTGTTGCCCTTTCTTTTCCCCTGACCTTTCCCGCGCACCCGCAGAAAAAGAACGTCAACATCCGCGAAGCCTTCCACGCTATCGTCCGTCAATGCAGACTGCACGAACAGCCCGAGGCATCGGGGGCGTCTGTGGCCGCTGGTCCTCTGCAGAGCCGGCGAAGGGGACGGCGGAGAGGCAGAGGAAGGTGCACGATTTTGTAGAGCGACATGCTCCGCGTGGCCTTGCTTCCAATACTATCTCCCGGACCCTCTGTCACGTTTTCTCTCCCTTGAAGGCCTGATTCCCTCACGGATTCACAAACCCGTGCCTGTACACGCTGTCTGCTCTTAACTTCACGACCGCCTTCGCTCTTTCACTTTGTACTCATGACGTTCTTCTCCTGCAAGACGCCGGCCTCTGCGTGCCAAGCACACTCCCTTCCACCTGCGACCTCACCCACTTCGTCCCTCCTCTATGCCAGTATCGGCTGATACGACGGCTTCATGAACGCCTGAGCACTGAAGTGAAGCTCATGCGCAGATCCTCACCTCGCGCTGCTTCCCTGTTCCCCATCCCCGTCCTTCCCCTCGCTTTCTTCCGTGCTCCGCGGCGCTTGCACCTTGTCCACAAGGCCGAATTCGAGCGCCGCCTGCGGCGTGAGGTAGAAGTCGCGATCCATGGCGGTGCCTGCTCGCAGTACGCACGGAGGTATCCGGACAGAGTCAGCGGGTAGGCCGACTGAGGAAAGAGCAAGGGAGAGAAAGGGCACGCACGGAACCGCGCCTTGCCTTCCTCCCTGCCTTCGCCCTCGCGCTTGCAGTGCTCCCAGTAGAGCCCGTCGAGCAGGTCGCGCTGGCGCAGGACCTCCTTGGCTGCGATGCCGATGTCGGTTTGCTGGCCTTGGTGCCCGCCGTATGGCTGTCGTCGTGCGCGTGAAGAAGGCGGTCAGTGTGAACCGACGATGCCGGCCCGCGGCAGGCTGGCCGGGAGAGAAAGTGTGCAGACGCACCTGCGACAGCATCACGACCGCATTGGGCAGGATGCTCCGGTGGCCCTTCTCGCCCGCGGCGAGCAGCAGGCTCGCAGTCGACGACGCCTGGCCGATGCACACCGTGTGGACGGGAGGGGAGACGTAGGTCATCTGCGCGCGTCGCGGGGGGGGGGGGGGCGAGAGCACAGTCAAAGCCTCAGCTATCGTGGCCAAAAAGAGAGAAAGGATGCTCCAGCTAGGAGGCAATTGTGAAACGCACGGTGTCGTAGATGGCAAGAACGTCCGTGATAGCACCTCCATAGCTGCGCGCACCGAGTTCCAGCCATGGTCAGCGCGCTGCCTCCATCCGTATCGCCGCCCCGTAGCCACCGCCGCTCCTGCCTATGTCGTTGGAGGAAGGCGAACAGGGTGGCGGTGGGCACGCGAGGGGCGCACCTATTGATGTACATCTGGATCGGCTTCTCGGCGTCCTGCGCCTCGAGGAACAGCAGCTGGTTGGTGATGAGGCTTGCCGAGTTGCTGTCGACCTGTTGGACCAGATGAGGCGGAGAGATGAGTGCAGTGCGAGAGCAGGAAGCGCACAGGTCAGCAACGATTGCTGGAGGAAGGCAGGAGGAGAGAACAGACGTCGCCGACGAACATGACGCGCTCCTTGAGCAGGCGCGAGAAGAGGTCCATCGAGCGCTCGCCCTTGGCCTGGCCGGACCGAGAAAAGGTAGGGTCAGTAGGACGCCTCTTGAACAGGGCGAAGGAAGCGAGCGACGGACCGTCTGCTCGACAACCTGCGGGATGATGAGCCGCCGGGCGGGGGAAGCGGTGAAGGTGCGTCGTGGATGGGTTGAGGCGGAGGCGGAGGTGGAGGCGGAGGCGGAGGCGAGAGGCAGGAGGCGGCGGCCTGCGGCACGGCAGAGGGCCGGTGGGAGGGATGGTGGCATGGTCCGAGAAGGGTCAGGCGGCAGGCGTCGAGGCAGCAGCAGGAAGGCAGGGCAGGAAGGTAGGTAGGAAGGGGGGCTGCGCGGTTGCCATGCGGCGGGCGAGGTGACCGCCTCCTGGCAACGACGTCCGCGCGAGTCGCCTTAAATTTCGATTCGACGAGGCTCACTCGTTTCTGCTGCTGATCCCCCATCTGCTCTGCCCTACCGCCTCCCGCTGACCTCTTCTCCAGGTCAGTCCCCTCTCCCTCTTCCCTTCTCATCGCCTCATCCTCCCACGCACAATCACACATCCCTCCCCTCCTCGACGTGATGACTTCAACTTTCAATTCTCTCCCCGTCTTATCGACCATGCCGAGACGACAGAGGTGGGGGGGTTCGCACCCCCCCGCGGGCTGCCCTTCGCGGGGCGGTCCATCTTTTGGGGCTTGCCAGCCTCATTTAGCCTGATCCCTACCCCCATCTCCCCCCTTCGCTAGCTTGCTGCTGCTTGGGACGCGTACTGACCTTGCCTTTGCTCGAATGTTCGACTCGAAGATCTTGAACCGCCTGCCTGCTGACCCTTTTCCTCGCTTCGGTCGCCCTTGCCTTCTTTGAACCCGTGAGTCTCTTCCTGCCTGCTTTCGACCATCCCGCCATCACCACATCATCCTTCCTATCCTCCCAAAGATGCAAACCAAGTATTCCACTTCGCAGTTTTCACTCTACGATCCTCCTTCCCGCAAGTCGGGGTCCCTCCTTCCACAGAGGGCCACCCAGCCTACCTCCGAGGCATTACAAGGCGCCTTCTCTCCCCGTCTTTTCCCTCGGTCGGCGGTTGGTTTCGAACCCCGCTGCCGGCTGGGGGCCGCCTCCGTCCTCTTCTCGAGGGCGTCGACGGCGCGGGCGGGTCGATGGGGGGGTGCCAGGAGGGCCGGGGCGACGACACTCGTGCCGTTGCTCTGGCGGGTGGGAACGAATGAGGGTCTTATCTTCCTTGGATGTCTGAGCCTACCCACACCTACCCTCTTTTCCTTGCGTGGTCGTCCGTTGGAGAGAACAACGCGCTGACCTTTGTCGTGCTCGTGTTCTTTCTCAAAGGCTCTCCTTCTCTCGCGCTTTATGCCGGCTGCGATGCATGCCTCGTTTTCCATCCTTTGCGTTTGCCTTGCGAACCCGCGAAGCCTTCAGTCTTGTCCTAAGTTTGCTGGCTTTGCCATCCTCGTCCGCTGCGAGTTGCAAGCGTCCACTCGCGCGGTCAGCGCTCAACTGCTCCTGTCTCGCGTCTTGCGCAGCTCCCTCGCCCGCCGTTTCCTTTGCCTAACGCCTTACGCACGCGCTCAACAAGCCCGTTTCAAAACGATAAAAGCAGGGAACCTTGAGATAGAACAACCGCACGCCCCTTTTTCCCATTCCTCGCGCCTTCCAGCGCCCCTCCCGGGCTTGGGGCCCTCTCCCCCCTCTGCGCCCGCGGAGGGAAGGACACGACGGCGGTGCGGTCGATGAGGATGGCCGGTCTTAGACGCGCGGGCGGAAGAGGATCTCGTCCGGGTGCTTGGGGAGAACGATCATCGACTGCGACGACGGACAGGGGGGTGGGGAAGAAGAGCGTCAGCGCCCAGAAAAAAGGCAAGGCGACGTCGCGCGAGCGCTCGCAAGGGCGACGACGGACGGGGGGTTCGCACCTCGTAGTTGGTCTCGGGCACGGCGCCCTCGAGCCGGAGCTCCATGCGCTGGACGAAGCACGCGAGGATCGTCGACAGCTGGACGTAGGCGAACGACTCGCCGATGCAGCGGTGCCGGCCGGCGCCGAACGGCTGGTAGGGCGACTCGGTGCCCTTGGAGATGGCTGGCCCGGGGAAGCGAGCAAGGGGAAGTCAGTTGACTTGGCCTGGACGAGTGAAAAAAAAAAGAAAAACGGGCGCACCTCCGAAGCCGTAGTCGACCTTGTCGCCCTCAGCGTTGTCGTACTGCTCTCCGGCCTTGGCCGCCACGCCCGCCCGGTCCGTCCACCTGCTCGGCTCCCACCGTCCGGCGTCGTCCCAGATCCGGCGGTCCATCTGCGCAACGCCAGGCGAGGCGAGGACGTAGTACCCCTTGGGGATGACGTACTGTCCTGCCTCGGACGGGGCCGAGACGGAGGGAGGGACGGGGATCGCGCCGATCACCTTGCGGAAGATCGAGTGGATCGGGGCGTGCACGCGGAGCGTCTCGCGGATGCACGAGTCCATGACGGGCAGCTGGGGGAGGGGACAGACGACAGGGATGGGGTCAGCGCCGGCCGACGTTGGAACGAGCACGGACGGGTGTAGAGGAGCCAGCAAGGAAGGGAGAGAGGAAGGAAACCTACGTTCTTGAGGTCGTCGTACTCGAGCATCCTGAACCCGCCCTTCCCATCGCCGAGGACCCGCACCTGCTCGTCGTAAAGCGCCTGGTACACGTCGGGCCTGCTCGCGAGCTCGAGCAGCGTCCACGTCGACGTCGCCGACGACGTGTGCTGGCCCGCCATCAGGAGCGCGATCATGATGTGCGCGATCTCGCGGTCCGAGAGCGGCCGGCCGTCCTTGTACGTCTGCGTCTGGAGGGAGGCGATCATGTCGTGCTCGTGCTGCCGTGCGTGCGCATTGAATCGTCGTCAGCCAAGGCCGCTACGCTCGATGGCGAAAGGAAAGAGGGGAAGAAGGGAGACGCACGTCCGACTCGCCGTTACGCCTGCTCTCGATGATGCCGAGGTAGAAGTCGGACATCTGCTTCTGCGCCCGGTCGCGCTTCCAGTAGCTCGGCAGCGGCAGGTACGGGAACAGGAAGTTGATGGGCGTGAACCCGCGGTCGAGGTCCTCGTACTTCTGCGCAAACGTCTTGTCGAGCGCGGCGCGCACCTCCTTGCCCTGCAGCGTGCGCGACGCCGTGAGGATCGTGAGCTCGGCGAGCGTCTTGAGCGCCGGGAACTTGCGCCAGGTGCGGCTGCTGCTGTGCTCCGCGTCCTTGGGCGCGTCCGAGCCGGGGGTGAAGACGGGCGAGAAGTGCGCGTCCGAGGCGAGCATGCCGTTGAACTCGTCGACGATCATCGGGATGTAGGCCTTGAGGTTGTCGAGCGACAGGCCAAACTTGACAAACTTCTTCTGCTCCATGAGCACTGCAACGCGGCGAGCGAGGAGGGAGAGCGTCAGCTTCACTGCAGGAGACCGCTGAAAGATCAACTGTGGGGAAAGGGCACGCACTCGAGTTAGGGCAGTCGTAGACGACGCCCTTGCCGAACACGGGCGTCGTCAGGTGCGTGTACGCGTCCTCGGCCGACACCTGCGAGAGCTTGCCACCGAGGATGAGGTCGTTGCCCTTGGGCCCGAGCGCGACCGTCACCTTGCGGCCGATGAGAATAAACGTGAACAGGTCGCCGTGCTGCAGTCGAGCCAGAGCAACCAGCAGTCAGCGAGCTGCATCAGTGAAGCGCAGGCCTGAGAAGGCTCACCTTCTCGCGGCAGTCAAAGTAGAACTTGTACGGGTCCATGCCGTACGCTACAAACAGCCGGGGAGGGAAGGCAAGCGCGTCGAGCTAGCTGTCAGTCCTCGGCAGCGAAGGCCGTTTGAAGCGCGGCGGCCGGCAACAAGAAGGGAGGGACGCACAGACGGCGGAGCCGATCCATGGAACGTAGTGGAAGACAACGGGCGGTAGGGTGGGGTCCTTGGGCCAGAACTAGAGGTGGCGGCGCGCGTGGGATGGTGCGCGAGGAAGCGACGGACGGAAGAGAAAGCGGCGGCGTGGTTAGCGTTGAAGCCGGGCTGGAAGATGTCTCTCAGAGGAGCGAAGTCGGAGGCAAGAGACGTACGAGCTGGTAGGCGACGTTGAGGGCGACGGCGAGCAGCGGCAGGCCGACGAGGACGAGGGGGACGAGGATCGGCCAGGCGGGCAGGCGGTCGAACGCGAGGGCGGACGCGCCGACGAGGCCTGCGAGCAGGGACGACGAGGCCGGGCTGGACGAGTTGGACATGGTTTGCGGGGGCTGAGGGAGCGACGGGTGAGCGTGGTGGGGGAGGAGGGGAAGCGAGACGCGAGACGTTGGAGCGGCGCTGTCCTCAAGGGGCCGGAGGAGGGGAAGCGGGCTGAAGACAGGCGAATCGGCAGGCAAGCAGCTCAGAGTCGAACGAGACGCGCACCCGCGCGCGCCAGAGAGAGAAGACGCGATCGACGACGCTTTGGCCAGGGCACATGCACCCCCGCCCAGAGGACGTCAACGAGCGAGAGCCGGCGGGACGAGACCCTCGCCAGTGTCGCGCGCGAGCACACAGGTCCGGCGTCCAGCTTCTGCAGTACCCCGTCGGCGCTGGCTAGTCGTGATCCCTGGCAGCATGAGCGCGGGTCGATCGAGTTGAAACTCCGCCGTTTCTCCCTCCCTCGCCGTCTGTTGACGCGCGTGCCGCCGCCAGCCCTCCCCCGGCCCTTCGCATTCCGCAGTTCCACCCCCCGCGGCAAGCGTCGCCGCTCCAACCCCCTGCCTCAGCCTAGCCTCCTACGTCCACCTCCCGGCCCTCTCCGCACTACCCCCCCTACCCCCCCCCCCCCCGCAGGCCGGCATGATGGCCGCTCCCAGCCACGCCGCCCAAGCCCTCGGCCGCGGCCGTCCCTCAACATCGGCCGCATCCCATCCTGCAGCCCTCGACGTCGACAGCCTGACCGAGGAGCAGGTCTTTGGCAAGAAACGCAGGCACCACCATGCCAACGACGTATGTCCCCTCCAGCCTCTGCGTCCGGCCCGAGCTGAGAGCGAGAGCAGCAGCAAGAGTCTGACCTCCGTCTTGACGCGCCGCACCTGCAAGCCCATCGAGAGCTCCCTCAGCTCGTCGCAGCTCATCCTCGACCAGCTCGCCCAGGCACCGCCGCCGCCTTCAGCAGCACCCTCGACGTCGGCAGCAGCGACCGGTGCGGCGGATGCATCGCGTGTGGGTCAAGCAGCGGGCGCAGGGGCGTCGTCGACGGCGGCGGCGCGGATCCCAGTCGCGAGGAAGGGCGCGGCGAAGAAGAGCAAGCGTGGGTCTTCCTTTGGTCTTTGCTGGCCTTTCCGTGCCCGTGAGGCTGCCCAAGAGGAACGTACTGACCCCGTATGCTGGCTTGCGCGACTGGATGGATCGTTGGACGGATGGATGGGGATGGATCGGCGTGCATGCCTTCGTCGGGAAGCAGTCGACTTCAACCCCCAATCCACCGCGACAATCTCGACCTCCCCTCCTCCTCCTCCCAGCACCTCCACAGCGCCCCCAGCACCAAGCGGCAAGCGGCCCGTCTCCCCCGAACCTGAAGCAGCGGCCGGCGGCGTCGGAGCATTGCCAACGAGCGGGACGGCAAAGCGCGCGAGGGTCGTCGGCGGCGCGCCTGGGGGGGTCGGGGGTGAGAATGGGAGACCGCTCGGCGAGGATGAGGTGTTTGGTGATCGTGCAGGCCGGAAGAAGGTCGCTGTGCGTTTCATCCCTTTCTTCTTGGTCTTGCGCGCATGGTGGCAGGCTGGAAGGAGCCGGCCTCGCGCTGCTCCTCCAGCCCTGCCGCTGACTGGAGATGTGGAAGGGCTGATCTTGCTTCTTTGCGCTGTGATCGCCCGTTCCCTCCGCTTCTGCGTCATCCCAGCGCGCAAACAAGAAGAACCTCCTCCAGTTCCTCCCTCCCCCACCGCCGCCGCTCGCGCGCGCACCCGCAGCGTCGTCCAGCACCGCCAGTGGGTACTCGCTCTCCGTCCCGCCGCCGGCAAACGGTGCGCCGCTCGCGCACCCGTCCGAGCGGTCGACCGACTCGACGATGCCGCTCCAGATCTCGGACACGCCCATGATCCGGCGCAACCAGGCGATGCGGGCCGGCTTGGGCGTGTCCTCTGGCTCCTCCCCGAGCTCCTCCTCGACCGGCGCGACCGCCGGTGCGGGGAAGCGCAAGAGCTCCTTCGGGAAGCGCGGCAACCGGGCGTCGGCGAGCTTTGGCGAAGGCCGGCTCGCCGCGCCGCACGCCCTCATCCCAACAGACGAGTTCTACCGGCACGTCGACCGCGAGCTGCCCGAAGCGGTCCGGATGCGGCATCTGCTCGTGTTCCTCGGCAAGCGTCTCGACGGAGCTGAAGGGAAGGGCAAGGCGAAGGACGATGGGGGAGGGGAAGGGGGCAGAGTCGCGCGGATCGTGAAGGAGGTGAAGGAGGAGGCGCTCAAGGCGGTGCTGGGCGCACAGTGCGACACGAACCCTCTTGGCGGGCAAAAGGTACGCGCTTTCCTCTCCCTCCGCCGGTGGGCCCGCCCCACCTCGGCACTCATCCGCCCTCTCGTGCGGCCCGCAGCTGACGCCCGCCCGCGCCGGTGCGCAGTCCAAATCGCTCCTGACGGCGCCCTCGCGCCCGCACCCGGGCAACGTCGCCAACGCGCGCCTTTCGGCCGCAGGGCAGGCGTTCATCAAGCGCGGCAAGGCGGAAGAGGCGCTCTGGTCCGCCGCGGTCAAGAGCGCCAATGCGCTGCAGACGCGCGTGTGTGGCGCGCTGGCGGGGCAGGGGGAGCGGGACGTCAGGGAGCGGGGGGAGGAGCGGCTCAGAGAACTAGAGAAGGAGGAAGGGGAGGGGGAGGTCATGCAGTTGTTGAGGGACGTGCTGGGGGACAAGGCGGCGGAGGCGGTCGACGTCGACGATCTGGAGTTCCACGTCCGTCCCTTCCTTCACATCTTTATGCCCGCCCGACGTTTGGCATAGCTGACTCCCGACGCCCGTCGCGGACGACAGATCGACACGATGCACCAAGTGACGCAGACGGCGGTCCAGCTCTCGCACGAGTCGGCGCACGTCCTCGACGGCCTGTTCAGCAAGCTCAGCGGCGCCCTGCGGACCCGCGCGACGACCGCCCACCAGCCCGCGGCGCTCGCTGCTGCCGCACTCGCTCGGAGCGGCGCGCTCGCTCACGGACCAGGCGCACTGCTGCTCCCCGCGGCTGAGCGCGAGCAGCGTGCGCGGGCGGCAGCGCACGCGGCAGCTGGCGGCGAGGACGGCCCGGCAGGAAAGGTTGACGCGGTGGACGCGAGGCGGAGCCTGACGCGGCTCGCGATGCTCGAGGGCGCCCGGCCGACGCTGTCCGCCCGTGCCGCGCTGGACGAGCTTTCAGCCCTTCCGCCGCCGGTCCTCGCCTCCTCCGGCGGGTCGCAGTCGTCCACGCCTCCAGACGCCAGCGGCCTACCGGCGTCGCTCGCCGCGAGCACTTCGAAGAAACCCTCGGCGGCGCATCTGCCGCCGGTCACGCCGAGGAAGGGGACGGCGACGCCTCGCAAGGGCACGGGGACGACACCGTTTCGGTCGCGGACACCCGGCGGCGCCGCGCAACAAGCCGAGGCACCGCTGCCTTAGCCTCCATCTTTACGGGTCGCACCATTGTACCATCTCTCCTCCAACCTATCTTCCTACCTACTCTCCCCCCTTCAACACCCCCTCGACCTCTATCTGCGGGTCGCATTTCCTTCGTTCTTTTTGCCGGCCTTCTATTTCCGTACGGACCTTATACTGTTGCCTTTGGCACGATAATGCCACCATCTGCACATCCTGCACCCGCGCGCGAGATCCTGCAAGGATGGCACAGGGGAGGGCGCCACGGGTGTATCTGGCCGCGAGAGAAGACCTGTGGTTGGTTCGCGCGAGAAAGGGGCAGCTCAGCGCTCGAGCTCTCGCCCCCGACCTCGACCCGTTCGTGCCCTCAACCCGCCTCTTGTGGGTGATTCTCATCCACCTGCGCCCCATCTGACTGGGGCTGACATCCGGGCTCCTCTGAAGGCAGCAGGCTTGCGCTCGGTGTGCGCGTCTTGTCACTCGGCCACGCGTCGACCCCCCTTCGCCGGCTCAGCAACCCCATCCTTCGACCGTACCAGTCCAGCTCTTGTGCGTCTCTTTCTTCAACTTGCTTCATGTCACAACGGCTGACCTTCTGGGACTTGACGAGTGCAGGCTTGCGTCCGGTGCAGTATTCTCGACGTCGACAAAGCGCCCAGCCCCTCCGACGGCTGAGCAGCTCGGCCCGCCTCGCTCTCGCGCCTCGCTCGGACGCTTCGGCGGTCAGGGAGACAAAGCCGCATGATCGGTGTCTGGCGTGCGCTCTCGCGCTCGTCCTCAGCCCTCGCGATGCCGTACGCTAGCAGTAGCACCGCGAGCAGCAGGCGTATCGTGTCTTCACCCCGGAAGGACTATGGCCTGCTTCAGCATCCAGACGTCCCTTCGCCGGGCTTGACATCCTCGACAGGGCGTTCCAACTCGTCGAAAGGTTTGAGCAAGCGCAAACAGAAGATGGCTGAGCGCGCTGCTGGCCGCTCGAGCGTCCTTCCGCCGGGCTCGCAGAGCAGCATCGGAGGAGGCTCGTCCAACGTCTCCTCTGCCGCCGCACCATCCCCGACGCCGGCCTCGCTCTTCCAAAAGTTCATGAACGACCCCTTCGCCTTCTCCGACCCCCAGCCGCAGTCCGCACCGCCCGCTTCTGGCCAACCCTCACCACCGCGCGTCCTCCTCAGCGCTGCATGCAACGCGGTCGCCTCGCCAGGTGCCACTCACGCGCAGATCGAGGCGCTGCAGAGGTCGCAGGAGTTCGCCTTGCAGAGGACGGCGCAGAAGCTGGACAAGAACGTTGCGCCGCATGCGTCAAAGGCACATGAGATGCACAAGGACGTTGCACCGCATGCGTCAAAGGCGCAGGAGCAGCTGAAGCTGGCGGTCACCACGCAGAAGGCGGCGTTGAAGACAGCGCTGCTGCCGCAGGAGGTCGTCGCACCGCGTGCGCCGACGGCGCCCAAGGCGCCGGGGCCGGCGGTCGACGCGCAGGAGGCGGCGATGTACGGTCGGGATCCAGCTTCCACGACAGGCACGGACGCTTCAGCAACTTCAAGTTCACGCGGCGACCCGGACGACGCGCAAGAAGGGTGCACACCTCCACCCCATGCCTCCGCTCACTCGTCGGTTCCGTCGGTCGTCGACAGCGACGCCAGGGAGCACAAGAACCAAGACGACCAGAAGAAGCACGACGCGTTCACGCCGTCCGCGCCGGATGCATCAGCAGATGCTGAGTCAACGGATCTTTCCACCATGGCGGACGAGGTTGAAGGGGACGCGCCTGTAGGAGCAGCGTCGCACACCGGCTGGAGCGACTCGCGCGCTCTTACCTTCTCGTCGGCAGAGTACAATGCATCAAGCGCGACCACGGTAGACCCAGCCGGCGTTCAGGGAGGCGCAGACGATCGGTCGGTCAGACGACAAGGTCGCTCAAGCACTCTCCGCGCGGTCGTGCAGGAGCTGCTGCAAGGGAGTAGGGAGCGACGCCAGCTTGCCCAGCTCAGGGTACGTTGCATGCTACCTCCTGAAGCGGTGGACGCGCTGC
Organism: Cystofilobasidium ferigula; assembly: GCA_014825675.1. Lineage (NCBI taxonomy): Eukaryota > Fungi > Basidiomycota > Tremellomycetes > Cystofilobasidiales > Cystofilobasidiaceae > Cystofilobasidium > Cystofilobasidium ferigula. The sequence goes on along the minus strand of MVAM01000079.1, from coordinate 37,863 downwards.
TGATTCCCATCCTCGCTGGCGCTGTGCTCAGGATGGTCTGTCGTCGTCGTCATTGGCCTTTCAACGTCCCCTCATCGGTCGTTCTCCGGTCGTCGCTCGCCAGCAGGCCATCAGCCCCTCCGCCGTCAGGAGCCGACCTTCGACGTCACTGGCTCGCCTGCCACCGGGACAAAAGGTCGTGGTCTTCTGGGACTACGAGAATTTACCACTGAGCTTCAAGAAGCTCGACTCTCATCGCCTGGCCGGTGATCTTGTCGACGAGCTCGGGAAAGCCCTGACGGCGTACGGCGAGGTAGCCGAAATTCGGATGTACAGCGGCTTCAACATCAGCGTTTCTCAGGTGTCTGCGTTGTTCCGGGCAGGCATCACCCTCATCTCCTGTCCTCATGACGGGGAGGACCAGTGAGTGCATCTCCTTATCCTGCGTACACAGGGTCTTGTAAGCTGAGGCAGATGTGCGCTTGGACAGGGTCGTCGACCGTCGAATACAGGAGGACGTCGAAAAGCTCACCCGTTGGGAAGACCCTTCCCTCACAACCGCCGTCCTTATGTACGCCTCGATCCTGCCTGCCTCATCCGCCCGAACTGATTACCCCTCTGCGTATCGTCCCAGCTCGGGAGACTCTGACTTCATCCCTATCCTGGATCAGCTGAGGAAGAAGTCCGTCCTTCAGCACTTTTGCGCCTTCTGATGAGCACTCTGACCGATATCTTCTTTGTCTTCGCAGAGGGTTTCGAGCCGTCCTGATTGCCGATGTGGCCGCACGCAGCAAGGCGCGACGTCAGGTCGGAGGTCCGGCCGAGCACTTCGTCTGCTGGACGGAGCTCAACAGCGTGCGTTCGAGGCGCTGACTTACGGTCCCCCATCACCGCTGATCTACGTCGGCCATCCTTCCACAGGTTTCGATGGGCTTGCAGCTCTTACGGGGCTCGTCGGCGCAGTCCGGCACGCCTGCAAAGCAAGTTCCGCCGTCGAGGAAGTCGCGGAGGATGTTGTCGACGCCTGTGCGCTCCTGCCTCAAGGCTTCGAAAGGCCCGAGCCAAGACTCGCGCTTGTCCTCGCTGCCTTCCCTGAGGTCGAAGCGCCTGCAAATGCTGAGGCCGATTCTAGCTCCAGTGTGCGTCTCGTTCATCCATTCTTGACCCTGCGCTGACTCCACCTCCTCGATATCGAACCTTCAGTCTTCACTTCCCTCAGCCCGATCGAGGTGACGGCCCTGCCATCGGTCGCCGGGCGCTGTCAACGTGACGGATGTGTCTGCCCTCGCAAGGAGACCGCAGGAACGCGCAGTTCAAGGCACTCGGATCCCCCGACACAGCGCGCATCCTCGGGCCAGGTCGCTGCGACTCCCGCAACATTTTGTCCTCCATCCGCGCACCTTTCTCGCTCAGCGGGCTCCGCGCCGTGCCTGCGCGTACTCCTTATCGCGAGGGATCTGCGCGCGCGTGCTCCTATCCACTGCGCCCTTGCTCTCCATCTTCCCCAGCCATTTGGACCCATCTGGTGCACAGGATAGATGCAATCATTTCTTTGATCCTGCTCTGTCGTGCGAAGCGCGTATGCTGCGAGTCGAGGGGAGTTCATATGTGCATCATCGACCGTTGAAGTGATCAAGTAGCACTTGGGCTGAAGCAACTCCTTTCTTTGTCTTTGACCTCGTCCTCCTCGCTTCGTCCCCATACCTTGATTTCTACCTCGCGCTCGCCGATGCTCGTCTCCAGACGCCTCGCGTCGCACGGCAACAATGCCACTCCCTTCCAAGTCCGCCCGCGGCAAGCCGTTGCCGCAGTCCTGCGGCCCCTCTCCTCGGCTGCCCGCACTGGTCCTTGCCTTCTCCCTCAAGCCCGGCCGTATGCCAGCGAGGCTGGACAGCGCGGCCTGGGTCTCAAACACAACATGCCCGCTGCTTCTTCGGGGTTCCAGCAGCCGAATGTTGAAGACGAGGCGCTGTGGCAGCAAATTGCCCTCGAGCTCATCGCTGCGAACCAGGAGCGTCGTGCGTTGCAGGCCCAGGTCGACGACCTCCAGGCAGTGCGTCGCTCCGTGCCGCCTCTAGACACTCGCAGGAAGCATGCTGACTCCTCTCAGCGGATGCGGTTCTTGTCGAAAGGCCCTCGCAGCTCGAGTTCAGGCAGCGTCCAGCCGGGACTCCTTCAGCTCTGCACGCGCCCCTCAGCCCTCGTCGCACCAGTCCTCCTCGTCCGCCGCACCCAAGAGCTCGTCGCCAGCGCCGTCGGTGCCTGTATCATCCGCGCGTCCGCAAACTCCCCCCAATCAAAAAGCGGCCTCAACATCTTCATCGTCTGCGTCGAAGTCATCCGTGCCGGCAGCGCGCAAGACGCCTGCGCCGTCGACCTCGCCTTCCGCAGCCAAGGACCCTGAGCAGGACAACAAGGTCAAGAAGGCGCCTTCCCAGAAAGAACCGACGCCGCAAGCCAAAGCTGTCCTCGCCGCAGAGCGCAAGGCGCCTGCGCCGGCGACATCGCCTTCCGCAGCCAAGGACCCTGAGCAGGGCAACAAGGTCAAGAAGGCGCCTTCCCAGAAAGAACCGACGCCGCAAGCCAAAGCTGTCCTCGCCGCAGAGCGCAAGGCGCCTGCGCCGGCAACATCGCCTTCCGAGACCGAGGTTCCGCGGCAGCAAAGCACGTCCTCTAAGGAGCCTGCTCGGAAGGACCAGAAGATGCACCCCAAAGCAGTTCCCGTCGTCGCTGGTACGTGACGGATCGACTTCGTGCTACTTCGGCCACCCCGCTGACGAGCAAGCTTTGCCTCTCCGCGCCTGTCTCCATCGAAGCACCAGATTCAGTAAATGCGCAGCCAGCTACCGCTGAACTCAAGAGGCGGCTTCCCCCGTCGGGAATCTCAGTAAAATATGCAGACTTCAGGTACCAAGACAAATACTACGACCCTTGCTACCGCTTCCTGGTCGACGCCGTCAAATGTCTTCCTTCAACGCCAGCGCCGAGTGTAGAGACGGCCATTGACTGGATCAGCCGGCATGGCCCTCAAGACAACGGTGTAACGACCCGTGCCTGTCTGCAGCTCCCTCTCGGGCCCGCTACTCGTCCTGCACGTCCATCCGCATCTCTTGCTTTCCTCTGGGGCTGATCGAAATGCCCCTGGTTCCAGGTCTTCTTCAAGGACGGCGGCCTGCACCTCGCCAAAGCGGTCAAGTCTTCGCCGGCCAGTTCACCTCCACCCGCCGCGGCATCTTCTCCATCCGCCGGTGCTTCGCACTACTTGAAGGTGCCTCCCGTCTTCCACTACCAAGGCCGGCCTCACGACAGGCATTACCGCTTCCTCGTGGACGCCGTCAAGTGTCTGCCTTCCGCGCCTGCGCCGAGCAAGGCAACGGTTCTTGATTGGATTCGTAAGCACGGTCCGAGAGATGACGGCGCGACAGTCGCGGCATGCTCAATTCTCACTGTCGATGGCTCCAGTCGACCGGTGCGTCGTCTCCTTTTGTCTCACTGTCCTTGGCAGCGCTGACTGTGCTTCCCTGCCTACCAGGTCTACCTCCAGGACGGCGGCCTGCACCTGGCAAAGCCGAAAGGGCACCCAAAGTGAGCGCCAACGTCGGTCGTTGCGCTCTTCTGGGTCCGCTCGGCTCTGCGCACGACTCGTCGTGTCCCGGAGGCCGCCAGTGAAGGGGGGAGAGGGGGGCGGGGGGATCGCTACAGGAAGCGGGCGTTTCGGCTGAGCGCGTGCAGCGGCTGGACCATGACCTCTCAACCTTCAGTGCACGGCTGCGCTCTTGATCTCGTACGAGCGTGGATGATCTTGCGAGCGCAGAACGATCGGCGAGCCGCAACTGAGCTCGGCGCTGGCCTCAACTTCTTTGCGGGGTTGTCTCGGCAGTCTACGCGATGCTCATGGATCCTGTCCGGCCTTCGGAAGTCTGCTTTCCTCCGAGCAGGCAGGGCTCATGACCCGCCCAAGAAGCCGCCGACGCTGCCCTCGCGCATGCGGCCCTTGCCCTTCTTCTGGCGCTGGACCTCGCGCTCGAGCCTGGCGATCGTGCGCAGGCCGAAGCCGGTGCAGGTCCACACGCCGCCGACGACGCCGACGAGGCGGACGAGGAAGTGGTAGAAGGACGTCGTCCGCTCCTGCAGCGTCAGATGGATCGGCTCCAGGTCGTACTTGAAGAAGATACCTGCCGGTCGGGAAGGAGGAGCGGGAGATGGTCGGGCAGGAGCGTCAGCGAAGCGCAGGCGCAGATGGGACAAGAGACGAAGGCAGACGCACCCGGCACGCCGTGGCCATGCTCAACCTCGCGCTTGTAGTCGGTGACCGAGTACTGGTTCGTCTCGAGCTTCTTGCCCGAGCTCGAGATGTACGTCGTCGGGACGACGAGCAGGAAGTACTGCATTATCGTAAATGGGTGCGTCGTGATCTCAACCGACATGTCGAGCGGCTGGGCGATGGACGGGTAGTAGTCGCCAAAGGACCACTCATGGATGATGTGCGACAGGTTCATGACTTGATGGCAGGCACAGAAAGAGTCAGCTCACGGGGACGAACGAGAGAGCAGCGAGAGGCCGCACGGGCATGGTCGGTGTGCTCCCAGCTCATGTAGCCGTGCCCGAGCGTCGTGACGTGCAGGTTGCCCGTGACCTTCTTGACGTCCATCGACCCGTAGATGCGGCACGCAGGGCCGTCAGGCACGACGTTGGCCGTCTTGCGGTACGAGCCGTGCTTGCGCTTGCTGCCGAACGGCGAGGAGAAGGAGAAGAGCGAGCGCAGGCCGGACCGCTTGCGCGAGGCAGAGATGACGTCCGATGCCGACGAGCGCGTCGTGCTGGCCGTAAAGTCGGTCGTGCGCTCCGGGTTGAAGCTGGTCTGGAGGATCAGAGTAAAGGTGGAAGGGGGTCAGCCTTGGGGCGAAGGTGCAGGCTGCGCGGAGGACGCACGCCGTCCTTCTGCAGCGTGTCGGTGAGGTAGACGCGGTCGCCGACGGCGTCCCTGATGTCGACCGAGAGGTCTGGGCGAGGCAGCGAGCTGATCAGCCACCTGGAGAAGCAGAACTCCAGCTCAGAACGTACAATGGCACGGCATTGCGACCGTCTACCAGCGCGCGAGTGTGTGTCGAGCCGCAGTCAGCCCCGTCTCTCTGCGAGGCCATCTGATCGTCTAGAACGCACCAGGTCGACGTTGAGCTGCATCACCTTCGCTACGTCGCGGTCGACGTGGAAGCTCTCGCGCAGGTCGCCATACAGGTACTCGCCGAGGTCGTTGAGCACGAGCAGGAAGATGGTCCAGCACACGGCGGCGGTGATGAACCCGCCCCGGGTCGACTTGCTCGTGTACGTCGACTGGACCTTCGGGAACGCTGCGAGCAGGTGAGAGCAAGATGAGCATGGGTACCCCTTTGCCTGAGGAAGGCCGCAGCAGGCGAGGGATGGGGGGAGGGACGGACCATCAAACGACCGGAGAGGCGCGACCGCGTCGAGCTGGGCGAGGATGCCGTCCGCGTCGCCGGCCGACCCGCCGGCGGCCGCCGCAGACGGCGTCAAGGGCGAGGGCGACCTGTACGAGGATGCGTGTGGCAAGGCAGGCGGTGTCGGACGGTACATGGCTGGCGTTGCCTGGAGGCCGATGGAGGACGTCAGGAGCGAGTCGGCTTGCCAGCGCGTCCCACGAGCGCGAGCAGCGCGCGTTCGGGAGAACGTCGACGAGTCCACCTTTCGCCACGTTTGGTCTGAGCCCTCATCAGTGAGTGGCGCTGCAGGCCGAGCTGGACGACACTTTGCGGGCCTTTGACGACTGCCGGCTTGCGCAAGTCTCTCGAGAGCGCTTGGACGTGGAAAAGAGAAATGACATTCGGATCTTGCGGCGAACGCTCAGAGCTCCTCCTTGACCTTCTGGACGACCTGCTCGCCCTTCTCCTTGGCGGCGACGTACGCCTCGCCCGCCTTCTCCTTCGCGCCCTCGTACGCCTCGCCTGCCTGGGCCTTGGCGTTCTCGAGCGCCTCGCCCGCGCGCTCGCCGGCGTTGCCAACCGCCTGCTCGACGTCCTCGACGGCGGGCACGACCCTGTCCTTGAGGAACGACGACAGGATGTTGGCCTTGACCGTGACCTCGTCGACCTTGGCCGGCGCGAGGCTCGGGCTCTGCATCAGCTTGGCGAGCCGCGCCTGCTCCTTGACGGCCCACGCCCGCGCGTCCGCCCCCTTCTCCGCGATCCGGCCCGCGACCTTGAGGTAGTACTGGCCCGCGGGCGAGGCGGCGTGCGCCGAGGACGCGAGCACCTTCTGCGCCTTGGCGAGCAGGTCCGAGAGCGCGTGCGACGGCGCGTGCAGGAAGTCGGGCGTGAAGGCGTCGAGCGAGGGGATCAGGCCCGCCTATCCGTGATGTAAAAATCCAGCTCGTCAGCTTCCCACGTCAGCAGAGTCAAGCAGACGAGGATCGTGAGCACGCACGAGGGCCGAGAGCCCGCCGCCGACCTTGCGCGCGGTGCCGGCGTGCTCGTTGATGAAGTCGACGAACGCCTGCTCGGTGCGGGCGCCGTCGTACGCCGGCGGCTCAAAGCTGGCGTCCTTCTTGCCCTTGGGGAAGAACTTGATGGTCGGGTAGCTCTTGACACCGTACCTTCCGGATACGCCCTTGTTGCGCGCGTCGTCCGCGTCGAACTGGGCGATGACGACCGACGGCTCGTTGGCGAACGTCGCCGCCAGCTTCTCGAACACGGGCTTGAGCGACTTGCAGTGCTGCCGGCGGAAGATTTTGACCGACGCGGCGGTCTTGCGACCCGGTCAGCGTCTCAGACAGAGGTCGTAGCGCAGCGACGGGCGAGAAAGGAGATGGGAATGGGCAAGGTCGGGAAGGTAACTCACACCACACCACGGCGCCGTGTAGGCAACGATCGCGTTCTTCGTCTCGTCCAGCGCGACCTCGTCGTGGTTGGTCGCGTCGAGGATGGTCGTGAGCGACGGCGGCGGCGGCTTGATGTTGCTCTTGAGCCCCGTCTGATGGCTGACGAACGCCGCGAGCGTGTCGAGATCGCGCCCGGCGGCGTAGTCGATCGGGTCGGCCTTGTTGGGCGGGAAGTACTTGAGCGTCGGGAAGCCCTTGACGCCGTACTTCTTGCCGAGGTCTGCGCGATGCAGGACGAGGAAGCCAGCGCAGACGGCAGGTCAGCAGCAGCAGCAGAGCGCAACGCGCCCGACGTAGCGCGCAGATCACGAGCGAGACGACGCACCCTTGCCGGGACCGTCGGCGTCCGTCTTGGCGATCACGACGTCCTTGCCGACGAAGGCGTCGGCGAGCTGCTCGTACACGGGCGCGAGGTTCTTGCAGTGGCCGCACCTGCAGCACCCGCACACGGGACGATGGCGGGCGAGGGGTCAGCTCGATGGGCGCTGGCGAGGAGGAGGAAGACGGACCACGGGGCGTAGAACTCGACGAGGGCGCCGTGTGGGCCGCCGACGAAGGAGTCGAAGTTGGTGCTGTCGAGGTCGACGACGTTGGAGGCGAGGGCGAGGGCGGCGGGGGCGAGGGCGGCGAGGAGGAGTGCCGAGAGACGCATCTTGAGGCTTTGGGCCGGGGGTGTCCAGCGCGGTCGGAGGGAAGAGAGAGATGATCATGACGAACGTTTGGGGTTTTTTCCCCCAGCCCCCTCCCCCTCGAGATTTCGACTCTTGGGCCGCGACCAGGGCAAGTACTCATCCGCCGTGGGCACTTGTCTCCCTTCCGCCTCTTGAGATTTCGACTCAGCTCACCCTTCTTACTCATCCACCGTGGGCACTTGCCGCACCGTCTCCCCCCCCCCCACCCCCCAGCCAGCCAGCCATGTCGTTCGAGACCTCGTGGGGCGTCCCCCCGCCCGCCCCGGACCACCCAGGCCCGTCTGCCAAGCGCAAGCGTCCCTCCGCCGCCAGCGCCGACGTCGACGGCCCGCGCATCAACCTCGACAAGCTCATGGGCCTGATGGAGCACGAGGCAAAGCAGCCCAAGCCGCCGTCGGCCAGGGACATCAAGCGCGACAAGGCCAAGAAGGACAGGGCCGCGCCCGCCGCCGCCGCTGCTGCAGACGGAGGTCCGCAGGCGGCGCCGCCGCCGCCGGCCAAGAGGCAGCGCCAGGACCGGCCTGCGCCGCCTCACCAGCAGCAGCAGGCCAAGAAGGACCAACCGCCGGCGCAGCCCAAGGAGCCGCGCGCGGACGGCAAGGCCGAGAAGGGCAAAGGTCGGGGCAAGAACAAGGCTGCACGCAAGGCTAACCAGGAGGCGGCCGCTGCAGCTGCTGCTGCTGCCGCTGCGGGTGCGGGTGCGAGTGCGGTCGACCGCCCGCCGCACCTTGACATGGATGTCGACGCGGCGTCCACGCCGGCTGCTGCTGCTCCCCCGACCATCGCTCTCAAGCCCGAGACGAGCGTCACTGCTACTGCCGACTCGCCCGTCAAGGCTAACAGCGGTGAGCCGAAGAAGTCGAAGAAGGCGCTCAAGAAGGAGCGTCAGGCCGCCAACGCCGCTGCGGCCTCCTCGTCCTCGGCGCCCGCACGTGCCGCTTCGTCGCCCGCAAAGGCGAGCAAGGCGGACAAGAAGAACACGGTCGTCGTTCTCGATGACGAGCCCGCCGTCGCACCCAAGGCGGTAGCCCCGGCCGACAGCGCGCTCACGCCGATGCAGCTCAAGATGAAGCGCAAGCTCGAGGGTTCGCGCTTCCGGTGCGTGCTGTCTGCTCTTCTCGTGTCGTTGCTGCGCTGATGACGGCATGCTTCTCGGGGCACAGCTTCATCAACGAGCAGCTCTACACGACGTCGTCTGAGGAGGCGCTCGACATGATGCGCAAGGACCCGAGCGTCTTCAACGACGTGAGTCCGGTTGCGCTCGCCCAAGAAGCTCCTGCCCTTTTTCGCTAATGGTGAAACTTGGGCCGCTGCAGTACCACGTCGGCTTCCGGTCGCAGACGGAGGGCTGGCCGACGTCGCCCGTCGAGATCCTCACAACCTCGCTCTCGGCCCTCCCCCAGTCGGCGCTCATCATCGACCTCGGCTGCGGCGACGCGGCGCTCGCGCAGGCGCTCGTCCCGCGGGGGCTCAAGGTGCTGTCGTACGACCTCGTCGCGAGCGACTGGGTCGCCGAGTGCGACTACTGCGAGCGCATCCCGCTGCCCGGCAAGGAGGGGGTGGAGGCCGACAGCCCGCAGGACAGCAGGATCGTCGATGCCGCGGTCTGCTGCCTGAGCTTGATGGGCCGCAACTGGATGGACGGCGTGCGCGAGATCGCGCGCGTGCTCAAGGAGGGGTCGGTCCTGCTTCCAACCCCGTCCTCGCCTTCCCCCCCCCCCCACCCTTCTTCCCCGCTCCTCGCAACTGACCTGTCTACCCTCCTTTTCCCTTGCAGCGGCCGGTTTGAGATCGCCGAGGTCCAGTCGCGCATGTCCTCCATCGACGCCTTCGTCGGCATGGTGTCGTCGCTCGGCTTCGCCCTCGCGGCCAAGGACGCCTCCAACACGCACTTTGTGCTGCTCTCGTTCGTCCGCGAGGGCGCTGCGACGTGGGCGGAGGGCGGGCGGACGTGGGAGGAGGTGCTGAGGCAGGGCGAGGAGGTGCTCAAGGCGTGCGTCTACAAGAAGCGGTAGAGCGCGCGACGGTGTGGCGGTATACGAGTCCATGAAGGCCGTTTACCCTCTTGAGCGTGCCGCGGGCGAGCGTCGTGAGCTCGTGCGAGAGGTGTGCGGGGTCAGGCGAGCTGGAAGAATCCTTGAAGCCGGGAAGGGTCAGCCGGAGGTGTTGGAGGGGGTGCGGCGCGGTTGATCGCTCGCCGCGCGCTCCGCAGTGAGCCGGGCGCCCTTAACCCTCCTCTCGTCTTCACCTGCCACGACAGCCCCGCCACTACTCCTGCGCCATGCAGGACGCTGTCCGTCGCCTATGCCAGCGCCAGCAGTGGCTGCATCAGCAAGCAGCCGTGCCTCAACTTGTCAAATTCTCCTGCGCGCAGGTCTTCGCGTGCGTCGAGCCGGAAACGAGAGGAGATCGTGCGCAAGGGTGGGGGTCATGGAATACAGTCGTGAGCAACGAGCGGAGCGTGAGAAGAGTTGTCCGACGCAGGAGCAGAGGGTGAGAGAGGAGCCGGGAGGGAAGGAGGGTCGTCGTGACTACTCGCTGATGCTGACCTCGCCGAGCTTGCCTGCAACCGAGTTGACGGGCTTGTTCTCGTCCGTGATCTTTGTGAGCTCCTTGACGAACGAGGTGCCCCAGCTCTCGGCCGTGTGCTTGTTGACGTAGCGGCTGAGCTTCTGGAAGTTCTGCTCGCGGACGTCGGCCGGCGCGGTCATGGCCTCGTGGATGGCGTCGGCCGTGGCGTGCACGTCCCAAGGGTTGATGATGAGCGAACCATTGAGCGACTGGGCCGCGCCGGCAAACTCGGACAGGATCATCGTGCCATGGCGCTCGGCCTGGGTGCAGATGTACTCGTACGATACCTGTCAGATCAAGTGGTCAGCTCCCGCCCTATCACAGTTGAGACGCAGAGACGAGAACAAGCGCACGAGGTTCATGCCGTCCCGCGTCGACGTGACGAGGCATGCGTCGGCGACGGCGTACATGGCGACAAGCTCCTCGAACCCGACCGACTTGTGCATGAAGTGGATCGGCATGAACTCGACCGTGCCGAACCGGCCGTTGATGCGGCCGACGAGCTCGTTGACAACTGCGCGCAGGTTCTGGTACTCCTCGACGTCCTGGCGTGACGGGACTGCGAGCTGGACCAGCACAACCTGTGCGTTGGGCGAAGAAGAAGGCGGTGTCAGCGAACCGCCTTGGGTGGTCAGGTGTCGAAAGCCCAAAGAGGCCCGCCCAAGCGCACCTTGCCGACCCACTCCGGGTGCTCCGTCAGGAAGATTTCCAGCGCGTGCAGCTTCTGCGGCACACCCTTGATGTAGTCGAGCCGGTCAACGCCGACGATGAGCTTGACGCCCTCGAAGCGCTGCTCGAGCGCCTTGATGCGCTTCTGGACCGTGTCCTTCTTGAGCGCCTCGTAGAACTGGCCGGGCTCGATGCCGATCGGGAACGTGCCGACGTGAGCGTAGCGGCCCTCGATGAAGACGCCGTTCGGCATCGTCGACAAGCCGAGGATACGCGTGCACGCCGAAAGGAAGTGCCGAGCGTAGTCGTACGTGTGGAAGCCGATGAGGTCGCAGTGGAGGATGCCGAGCAGGATCTCGCGGCGGACGGGGAGAATGCTTTGGAGTGACGCCGCGAGGTCGCTGTCAGCTGAGCAGAGAGTAGGTGTCCTGTGCGCGAAACAAGTACGCACCGGTAGATCTCTGACGACGGGAAGGGGGTGTGGAGGAAGAAGCCGATCTTGACGTCGTTGACGTCCAGCGGGCCGGCGTCGGGCTTGCGGTCGCTTTTTGGCTTTTCGCCCTGGTCCTCCTCCTGGCCGCGCTCGATGCCCTCGACGACGCGGCCGAGCTCCTTCTGCGTCTCGCTGCCGACGCCGTCGCCGCCGATCGTGCCCTCCGGCCCTGCCGACTGGCCGGCGATGAGCCCGCGCAGGAGCATGGGCAGGAGCATCAAGTGGTAGTCCTGCACCCAGACCATGTCGCCCTTCTGCACCTGCGACAGGACGACCTGCGCGAACGTGAGGTTGACCGCGCGGTACGCGAGCCAGTGCGACTCGTCGAAGTTCATCTCTCCTGCAGGCATAACGTCCGATGGAAGGTGGGTACGTCAGGAGGGCGGGGCACCGGAGCGCAGAGACGCGCGACGCACCAGGGTGGTAGTGGAAGAGAGGCCATAGGATGGAGTTCGAGAAGCCGCTGCGAAGCAGAGAGTGCAGGTCAGTTTAGGCAGCCTCAGGAGAACATTGCGTACGGATAAGAGAACGTACTTGTAGTGCTTGTCGGCGACGTCGTCGCTCAGGTAGACGGCCTGGCATTGGAACTCGTCCATCAGGCGCTGGTTGACGTGAGCGCGGTCCTTCATGGGGATCTCGATACCGGGCCATCCGACTGAGCAGCACAATGGATCAGGGTTGGGTGCTGAAAGAAGCAGGTCGGGGGGACGCACTCCAGGTGAAGCTCATGGTCTTCTTGCAGCCCGACAGGGCCGAGACGAGGCCTCCGGACGACATCTTGAAGTGATATTCGCCCTTGTCATCCTTCGAGATGGTGACGGGCAGGCGGTTCGAGACGACGATCAGGCGGCGCTCCTCTTGTTTGGGGGCTGTCGACCGGGACGGCAAGGATAGGGCCAGGGCAAGGGGCACGTTGATTCAGCATCTCCTGCTCGCTGCTTCTCCGAGTCCGCGACGGGAAGGCCGCCGCCGGCTCTAGACGCGCATGCAAAGGAGCAAAGCAGAGACGCACCTTCAGACATGACGGGAAGGAAAGCAGGAAGCTCTAGGAGCGTGTAGGGGAGATAGGGAGTGGGGACTGGAGGAGGATGGTTGGACCCGAGAGCAGGGCGTTTTCAGCTCAGCCGCTTGGGCGGGCGCGTTCTCCGCGCATCCATGACGTCCTCGCTGCCCCGCACGACGACCCCTTTCTCACGTCGACTCCTCACATCCGACACTACTCTCGCACACGCGACGTGTCCCGGAGCTGATGGCTGACTGCAGTCATACATGGTCGCAACTCGATTCAAGGTCCTCCAGTCATAGCGTCGGGGGTTGGCTTTCGTGTCGTTTGCCAACTCGGTGCGGACGAATCGCAGGCGCGGCCGGTCCTCCCATCAGCTTCGCGTTCATCCGACTCTCCTCCTCGGGCGCTAGCGGTCGAAAGAGGAAGATTTCCGGGTCGAGCTTGAGCCCGTGAGTGTAGAGCCCTGAATAAAAATCGGAGTCAGGGCTTCGCTTGTTGACGAGGAGGTGCTGCATACACTCACAAGACGGAGAGTTCGAGAGCGCAACTGACTGCGCGACGAGGTTGGCGAAGCGCTCAGGCTGCGTCTGGTAGATTCTAGAGGCTAGCGCAGAATCAGATGGTCGAACCAAGGTATCACAGGGCAGCTCGACGTACCGGAAGGCCTCCTGGTCCTTGACCCCTTTCGCGATCACCCGCTTGAGCCCCTCCCTCTTGAACAGGTCCTTCAGCCGGAACAGCGTGACCCATGCCCTGTTGCGCTCCCTCTCAACTCCAAAGCGGACCTCTTCGACCGTTGGCGGCAAGAGGCTGATCGAGCCGTCCGTCGGCGAGATCGAGGGATGAAAGGGAGGGGCGGACGACGGCGCCGGTGAGATGATGAAGACTGCGGGCGGCGATTTTGGGTAGTCGACGGGAAAGAAAAGGTGGAAGCGAACGACGAGACCGGCATAGAGGCCTGAAGAGAAGGGAAAGCAGTGGTGTCAGGCTTGAAGGCGGCCGTAAGTAAGTAGCTTAAGCTGACCTTTGTGAATGAAGAGAACCCCTGACGTGCGCACTGTGCTGCTTCAGCCCCTGGTCAGTGCTGAAGGCTAGCAAAGCACGCACCTTCCCAGTCGAGCGGGCTGTCGAGTGATGGGACGATGTAGCAGCCCAAAGGACAGTGGCCGGGTGCTCGCAGGACGGCGTAGTCAAAGGAAAGTTGCAGCTTCAAGTGGACGGCGGCGGGGCTGGTGGTCAGCGGCGCGATGGCCTCGTAGCAGCATCGAACGCTTACCAAGGCCGACTTCTGGATAGCGGAGGACATCTGGCTGGTACTGAGGTGAGCGTTGATCGTCGAGAGCTGCGCGCTCGCAGAGGGGGGGGGGGGAGGGGGGCGGGGGGGAAGGAGGACCCTGCGCTGCTGCGCGCGAAGCTGGTCCGAGCGCGCCTTGTGCACGACCGCAAGCCCACGTCGAGCTCGCAAGACTGGCGGATGGCTGCCCGTGCGTTCGCACTCGGGAGGAGAGCGATAGTGAAAAGTGGATGGCCATCATCGATCTACACACGCGGGTCAGGGCTGCCTTCCCCGCGCACCTTCCCCGCCCGCACCCCACCCCTTCAACCCACGACCGTGCCGATGATCGCTGGCTGCGGGCCGAGGTAGAACTCATCGATGAGGACACTAACCGGGTCGCCCGGCTGGTAGTCTGCGCCCTTCGGGTAGTGCGCCTCGATCCGCTGGCCGAGTTCGGGAACGACGAGCGACACCGTGCGGCTTCGCGGCTGGAGAGGGTGGCGGTTGGCCCTGGTAACGCGAGCCTCGTACGGGCCGAGGCGAGCGGTAGGGGCAAGCGGCGACCGGATAAAAGGGTAGCTATACAGCGGCGGGAAGATGTTGTGCGAGAACGCGTCGAGCGACGACTGCTTGCGCGCGTACCGCTGCAGAGCGTACACGCCCCAGAACGCCTTTGACAGGTCGGATGCCTGCTTGACGAGGTTGGACGTAAGCTCGACAGATTGCGCCATGTCGTGAACTTCGGCCGGGGTGAACAACTGCTTGGACAGCGGAGTGGCGGCAGAGAGGGACGTTGCGGCACTTGTCGAGGACGCGGCTTCCGCGAGCAGCACCTGCTTGATCTGCCAGTGCGCAATGATGTCACCGTACCGTCGCAGAGGCGACGTCACACGGACGTAGCCGCCGTCGGCAGCGGTGATGCCCATGCCCCAGTGCGTCTCGGGCGTGAGCGAGATGCGGCCTGCCAGAAGCGAGACGCCGAGTCGCTCGACGTCGAGCGTGCTGACGTAGCCCCAGTCCGGGTCGCGCAACGCGAGCAACTCCTCGAGGTCCTCCCTCTTCTTGGTCACGGCCGGAGGGCTATGACGGTAGGCCGTCGGGAGGCCGCGGTCACGGAAGAAGCGGCCGGCGATGTTGCCCGCGAGTGTCATGCACGATGCGACCAACCTGCCCGACTCGCTATGGGCGGCCATAGCAGGGGAGACTATGTACGAGACGAAGGGTGCCCCCTCGCTAAGACGCGGGTCTCGGGTCGGCTCCATGGGGAGGGAGGGCAGCGGAGACGGGTGCACCTTGGTCTTGTAGTCGTCGCTCGTCCAGCCCATAGAGCCTGCCTTGACGCGCTGCCGTTGGATGGAGACGGCGACCTTCTGGAGGAGCTTGAGGTCGGGCAGCCAGTCGTCCTTGAACGGACGCGGCTTCGTCGCCGAGAAGCGCTCCGGCGGGCGGCCAATGGGCCAGAGCGGTTGGCTCGACGGGCATCCGAGCGCGCTGTTGACGGCCTCGTAGCTCGTGACGTGGACGTTGCGGATGATGCCCGCGCGGACAGTGTAGTCGAGCATCTCGCCCGAGTTGATGTCGACGCGCGCGGAG
The DNA here is from genome assembly GCA_014825675.1 of Cystofilobasidium ferigula. Lineage (NCBI taxonomy): Eukaryota > Fungi > Basidiomycota > Tremellomycetes > Cystofilobasidiales > Cystofilobasidiaceae > Cystofilobasidium > Cystofilobasidium ferigula. The sequence continues at coordinate 22,689 of MVAM01000079.1, read as the reverse complement.
AACGACAGCGACTCTTGGCCCTTGACGGGGTCGACGACGCCGCCTTTGCCGCCGAGCGAGAAGCGGTCGAGCGTCAACGAATCAGGCAGGAGAGGGTAGTTGCCTTCTGGCAGGTAGGCAGTCGATGCGCGCGCAAGGCCCTGCTTAGCGAGCCTGTGGCCAGGATGAAGAAGCGTCGTCGGGTCGGCGATGTGCGTGTGCACCCAGACGTGAGCAGGGTCCTCGGTCCGCTCGATCGAGATGCCGTCGTCAAGCTCGGCCGCATCAGGATCGTCAATGACGAAAACGTTGAGCTGGCCGAAGTCGTGGCGGAGGTGTTCGACCGGATCCGAGGGGTACAGCTCGTCCTCGCCGAGCGTCGGCGTTGACGAGGGCTGGGCTCGCGACAGCGGACTCTTTAGTGTTGCGGCCTCTGCGGGCAGAGCCGAAGATGCCGATGCAGCAGCTTCAGTCCGCAGCTCGCCCTTGACGAACTCGAGTGTGCTGCCGAGTGCCGCCCAATTGTCCCACTCGCATCGGACGCCGATCTCCGCGAGGAAGCGCGCGGTGCACTCCGCGTCGACGACCTCGCCATAGCGCTGCGTGCGCTTGAGGATCCACGGCACCGTCGGCGAGAACGGACTCTCTTGCCGTCTCGAGACGAAAAACGACGCCTGAATGTGTCGGAGGATGAGGAGGTCGGTCTCGGAGAAGACGGGGAGGGTGGGGTCGGCGGGAAGGAGCTGCGGCGAAGGTGCGCTGGCTGCGTCTTCTGGAGTCGGCGCGTCAAAGGACGGACGCGAACGGTCGATGAGCGCCTGCGCCTTCTCGACGAAGCCGAGGACGTCGGCAGACCTGCAAAAAGATGCAAGTCAGCTTCCAATGCAGCCAAGCGGCAGGCTGGGCATGAAACGCACTGCTCCTCGATCATCGTGCGCACGACCTGCATCTCGTCAACCTCCCGCTTGCTACGCACGCGCCAGCGCGTGAGTGCCCAGGCGTCCCTTCCGCTTTCGGCGATGTAACGGTCCGAGCGGTCGAGGAGATGGCGGCTGACGGCGTAGCGCAGAACCTCCTCACGCCGTTGCCAGTCTTCCTCCGTCCGACGACTGGGCCCCCCTGACGAAGGAACTTCGCCGTTCCCTGTGACCAACTGAGCGAGATCCTGTTCGACCGCCCATTCCTCCACCGCCTCAGTCGACACGAGGGCGCGCTCGTCCTCGATGGCCGACCGGAAGTGCTCCCAGGACTCGCGCATGAGCGCCTCGACCCTCGCGCGCACCTCTTGCTCGCTTCGAACGACCTTCCGCAGGAGCTGGATTGCCGTACGGCGCGCAGCGTGATTTTCGGGCGAGGCAAACCGGATCGAGTCGAACTTGCCGACGTTTGAGGCGAGGTCAAGGGGAAGGCGGATCTGTTGAAAGGTACGGGTGATGTCGAACGTCGGATGGTACTCGATCTCGCCGGATATAAAAAGGAGACGAAGGTTGAGTCCCTGTAGGAGGACAGTGTCGAGCACGACAGCGAGGCCAGAGCGTGACGGGCAGCTGGGGAGATTGCGCAAAGTCAGCCTCGAGGCAGCGGTTTGGCAGCAACTGAGCCAGAGGCGAACGTACTCGACGTGGACCAGCGTGCCTTTGTCGAAACTCGCCAGGTGATCCGCTTCGCCTTCCGGACGAGGCGCGTCCTGCTCCTGCTTCTGCCCAGTCACCCGACTCGCCCTCAGCTTCACCCACTCAGGCGCCGACAAACCCTGCGACGTGACGTCCTTCTTCTTGGCAAGCGCCGGCATCTGACCCTCTCCATCTTCTCTCGGCTCCTCCGCCCTCACACCTTTGCGGGCGACGAAGTCCGTGCCGCGAAGTTTGTCGTACTCGACCGTTGCATAGGAGGAAGAAGTGGCCGGCGCAGTCGGGCTGCTTGCCTGGTTGGCCTTGTACTCCTCCGCCACGGTCCTGAGAGCGATGATGCGTCTTTGGAGAGCGCGCTCCGCCTTCTCCATGTACCAGAGGCGTATCTCCCGGGGGCTGGGCTTCTGGGGGCGCTGCTGGCCATTATAGCCGTGTGGTCTATCCGGGGACGAGGATTGCTGGTCGTCGGAAGGCTCAGGGAAAGGGAACTCGCCGTCCGGAGTTGTGGGTGCGACGGAGCGATGACGCCTGCCGATGCAGGAGGCGAGCCGCGTGCTTGCGCTTGCCGCCGGGAACGTCTTGGAGGCATGCATCAAGCTGCCAAGGGGTTGGATGGTGGAGGCGAGTCGATGGTCGTGCAGGATCGGAGGGGCGGCAGCAGCAGCTCTAGCCAAGGTCGCTCGACGGCGGGCGCAGGTTCCCACGCAAAAAGTCAGCGCGCGGCCGCTGCGCTCGTGTACGAACCGGCGTGGGGGTGCACTCGCTGCGGTCATTCTGCAACGACCCCCCCCCCCCCCTTTTTCTTCTTCCAGCGATGTTCAAGCGTGTGTCCAAGAAACGCGACCGCGAGCAGGCCGACGAGGAGTCGGGCCTCAAGGCGCTCAAGGACGCCCTCGCTCTCGGCGGCGAGGACGAGGTCAGCGGCGAGTCTGAGAGCGAGAGCGAGAGCGACGCCAGCGGCAGCGACGGCGAGGATGGCGAGAGTGGGTCCAGCTGACACCGTGCTGTCTGCGCGGTGACCATGGACTGACGATTGCTGTACGTGGTCAGGCGGAGAGGGGCAGTCCGGGTCTGACGTCGGCTCGGATGGCGACGCAGAGGAGGACGAGGACGAGGCCGGCTCAGAGAGTGAGGGCTCGGATGCAGGTTACGACAGTAAGCCCTCTCTCTCGCTCTCGATGCTCGGACAGCTTGCTAACTCAAGTACGACGGTAGCGCCCATCCCCATCCCCCTGGCCGACGTTCCTACCGCTCCCTTGTACCCTTACCCCGCCGCTAACGGCAAGCCTTCCGAGGATGGCTGGCAGCTGTGCATCCTTTGCCCGACCAAGCTGCTCAAGAATGCCGACATGTCGCGCACGCACCTGACGTCCAAAGTGCGCTCCCTCATCCTCCGATCGCCGCTAGGCCTTCTGCTTAAGACTGACTCGCTGGTGCGCCGCAGATGCACACGCGCGCGCTCGCCCGGTTCGAGGCGTTCCTCGTCGAGAACCCGCAGGACGAGGATGCGGACCCGAGGCTGGTCGTTGACTTGCTGCTGGACAACCTGAACGAGAAGGCGCGTGCGGCGGAGGAGGCGGAGGAGGAACGCGTGCGTCCTGTCTTCTAAGAACACGCTGCGCGGTCGCTGAACGCTGACTGCACAACTCATGCCCCGCAGAAACTCGCACGGAAGGCCAAGGCCAGCGCGGCCAAGCTGCTCCGTCTCGAGAAGAAGGCGCAGAAGGCTGCCGAGCCCAAGGACGACAGATCGAAACCTGCTGCGGCGAAGAAGGGTGACAGCAAACCGGACGGCGAGAAAAAGGACGTCGCGCTGCCGAGGAAGAAGGAGAAGCTAAGCCGCAAGGAGAAGAAGCGGCTTAACAAAGAGAAGGCTGCTGCCAAGGGTGGAGATGACAAGAAGGTGCGCTTTCTGCAGATTTTGGCGTTCTGCGCACCTCGACCTGACCCTGCGCGTCGGATCTCTCCTCCCTGCAGACCCCTTCCGATGCCGCGCCTGCTCCTGCACCGCCCGCAGAAGCAACCTCCCTGCCGTCTCCGCCCCGCAAGAAGGCCAAGAAGGCGCGCGCCAGCCTCGGATTCGAGGCGGCCCCGTCCACCACCGCCTCGCCCGCCGCGCCGCCGCCGGCGAAGAAGAAGACGAAGCGCAAGAGCGTTGGATGAGCATATCATGACAAGTGTTACGACCACCAAGGCTTTAGGATGGCGCGCGAGGTGGCAAGCGAGCCAAGCGTAGGCTGACCTGTGGAGGAGAATCGCGTGCAGAGGCCATCGATGTGCGTGCATGGGAGGGGATGGTAGAGAGGAGGGGATGGACTAAAGCTACAGAATTTTGAAATGCCCGAACGTCGTGTGGTCGGAGAGCTGCTCAGCTCGGGCAGGGTCATATGGAGACAGTGAGAGAATGTGGCGAGACGGGTACAACGGCAGGATTGGACGATCGATACGTCGAAAAGATGGAGCTGAGGTCAGGGGGGTTTGAGATTTGGACAGCCCCTACGCCTTGTTGATGTAACTGTCGGGGACGCTCGAGAGAAAGAGGCCGGTCAGCGCTCAGATCAGCTCGAACAGAGTTCACAAGGGACTCACACTCGCTTGAAGCTCTCGCGCTTGATCCAAAGCTCCCAGAACTTGCGGACCTTCTTCCCGATCCTGAACGACACGTTCTCGCGCGCGCCCGCCGCCCCACCGCCATTCTCGGCCGCCTCGGACGCATGGGCCGGCCCGCTCGCCCATCTGCCCTCCGTTCCGCCCGAAGCACCCTTAGCGCCGCCAGAGAGGCCAATGCCGACGCCGCTGCCCGCAATCTGATCCTCGAGCGCGCGCAGGCCGTTGGGCGCGGCCGTACCCTGCGAGAGGAAGACAATGCGCGAGAGCCAGGCGATGATGTGCAGGTCGGCGAGGGACTGCAGGCATGAGGAACAATTAGCGGCAACTCTCGCGCCTAGGCGGCTGAGTAAACAGGACGCACAATTTGGTTGCCGAGCGCCAGCGGGCCAATCATCTCGTTCTCGAGCGTAGTGAGCACCTCGACGACGCCAACCTCCCAAGCCTTGCGCGAGGCGGCAAAGAAGGCCCTGCGACGCTCTTCCGTCTCCGTGCCCTTGTGTGGCGAGTAGCTGGGGGAGGAGAGGCTATGATCAGAGCGGTCTCAGGAAGAAGCCCGGCCGCGAAGGACTGACTAGACGTCGTACACGACCGAGTTGACCTCCAGCTCTGCACAAGATCCAGCAAATCATCAGCCAAGAGCTTCGAAAACGACGGCTCCGTACGTACTCTTGTCCAGGAAGCGCCTCGTCGGCGAGTTCTCGTCTGCCTGGTCCCTGAAGCGCAGCAGCGCCTCCTGCCTGAGCCTGACCCATTCTCCCGCGAACCCTCGCTCCTTCAACATGAGCTCGTGCGGTGTCCTCGCGCACAGCAGCAGGAAGTTGGGGTCGGCCGACGGGAGGTGGACTGCGAGCGTCAGCGTGTCGCACAGGTGCTTGCCCTCGATCGTCGACGGCGACAGGATGGGTGCGGGGACCGTGCCGTGCTCGGTCTCGAACGACGTGCGCGACGAGTCGAGGAAGGTGAGGATGGACTGCGGACGAGGATGGGGCGGCTGTCAGCTCGGCGCCGCCGCGGGAAGGGGCTGGCAGGCGCGACGCACGATAGTGTCCTGGAACGACTTGAAGCGTGTCTGGCGGTTGAGCGTCTCGAGGACGGGCACGACAAGCGTCGGGATCGTGCCATGCGGGTTGACCTTCAGGTAGCCGGGGCTCCAGGGTTGGAAGGACCTACGTCAGTCGAAGGAGTCGGGCAGGAGCAGGCGGTGTCGCGCGCACCTGAAGTTGTCGCCCTTGGAGATGTCCACCTGAGGATTGATGTATGGACGTCAGCGGCCTGCCCCAGCTTGAGAACAGGATGCAAAGGACACACCTCCGTCAGGTCAAACGCGCTGTCGTCGTAGCCCTTCTCGCAGAGAGCAAGACGCGGGACGGTCGACCAGACGCTCGTCGGGTTCCTGTCCGACCCGCCCCGCGCAGCTCGTGTCAGCCAGTCTGATCTCCAAGCTCTTCCACGCTCGAGACTCGTAGCCGCCCTGCCGACGCACCAGTAGAGGACAGCCTTTGGGATGCGATTCGTATCAACCACGGGTGGCAATTCGTCAGGTGGCGAGTCGTCAGGTGGCGATTCAGACATCTTGACGTCCTGGCTGGGCGGCGAGGGAGCGAGAGCGACGCCGTTCGTCATGGGCGGATGGATGGCGGTCGTAGCGAACGAAGGGTAATGCGATGGACGGATGAGAGGAGGGCGTAGCAGAGGCCAGACCCGGGCTACTGGATGGTGTGGGTGAGGGTGAGGGAAGAGGGGTGTCGCGAGCGGTGATGCTCGTGCTGCTGGCGGACAAGGGGGGGGGGGGGGGCAGGTTATTGACCTCGGGTAAGCTGCTTGTCGAGGCTTGCGGCAGCAGAGGGCGGTTGGCTTGACGTGGGATGCTGCTGCTTCGCCGGGGTAACTGGCAGGACAGTTAGAGCTGCGAACGAGATGGATGGGGTGATGGTGGGAAGGCGAAGACATGCTGCTCGGCTGCTGGCGCGAATTCAGTTTCGAGCGGACACCATGGATGCCGGCACCGGCTCTGCTGTCAAGGAGCTTGCAGGAAGGTCAGTCAGCTCCAGCTCATACGCAGAGCCATCTCAGGTCCACTTTTCGGCTTGCAGTGGCCTGCCGTCGACCGCCTGGCTGAACGATCACAAGCTGCCATCTCTCGCGAGCGCGCTGCGGTGGGCGCTGCGCGCGTGCGCCGACGGGAAGCGCGCTACGTCATGAACGATCTGCTTGTACCGGCAGCCGAGATCAACCAGCACTTGCAGCATTGTCTAAGTAACGTCCGGTCGAGATGAATTGGTTGTCCTGCGACTGAGACCGATGCTCAAGCAAACCCGCATTGGATCAGCCTACGTGCGGGAGGCGAGAAAGAACGCATGCTCCTCAGGCAGGGTCCACGAAGACGCAGGACGTGGCAGAACGTGGCAGGACGCAGATGTCACGCGATTCGGCCGTCTGGATGGCAAGCTACTTCGTCTGCGTGAGTATGATGGCGAGATATTAGTTCGTGCTGGACGACATCGCAAGAGTTGAGGCGCTGGATTGATCGAAGGGCTGGACCCGCCCAACGGCCGCCGCGTGTCAAGATTGAGAAACATCAGATGATCACGCTTTCAAGAGTTGAGAGTCGACAGAGGAGAGGCTACAGTGTGCGAGGGGAGTTATGCGAAAGACGGGGCAGGGCAGGGATGGTTGCACGGACTTGTCAAAGGCGAGTTACTCGTCCTGCTCGGCGAGGGGATGACCGTCAGCTAGTGCACACTGTACGATGCCAGGAGGGACGCACCTTCTCGTCGTAGCTGTCATCGACGGCCCCAAGGAGCATTTTGATGAGCCAGAGATCAGGCGTAAGCTCGACGCCCTTCTCTGCAAGGCGGGAAGACACGACGGATTAGCGCTGGCGAGGATGAGGGCAAACGTGCGGCGACGTACTGGAGAACTCCACCGACTCGGTCTCGCTGTGAGGTTGAACACTATGTCAACTGCGGGTTTAGCACAGAGCACAGAGGGGCGCGACGAACTAATTGCTGGTCGCATCGACCATGCTGCCGACCTCAGGGTGGACGTCAAGTTCGCCGAGGAACGCCTGGGCTTTGAGGTCGGTACCAATTTGTGCGAACTGGTACGACACGATGTCGGGCCCGTAGCGCGTGCGCTGGAGCTCGTGCTTGGCATTGATGATGGACCGGAAGATTTGGTCGCGGGGCTCGCCGGCAGGGGTGCCGTCCGTCTGAGATGCACAGAGGTTAGCGGGGCGCAAAAACCAAGGACGAGAGGCGTACTGACAAGCGTAATGATGAGTACGGGCTTCTGGAGACGTCCGGCCTGAGCGGGACCGAGGACTAGGGGTCCAAGGACCTTGTTCTGCATCGCCGTGCCGAGCTGAGGCGCGAGACGTGCGGTTCAGCCCCAGTGCACACAGAGCAAGGCTTGAGAGCCTGCACGCACCGGTGTCAGGCCCGAGAACTTGACCTGCTGGACGAGGTTGAGCGCCTCCTGCTCGGTGCGAATGCTGTTGCCCTCAATCTGCGAATTAAGGAAGCGGACCTGGATGCCGTCGCTGTCATACTTGCTCGCGGCGAAGGCGACGCGCGAGAGGACTGCAAAGCGAGGGAAAGAGCGGGTCAGAGCCATGTGGCTTTTGGCAGTCTGCGCCTGGACTTACCGAGCTTCAGGTCCTCGATGCGCTCTCCGTTGTCCTCAAATGCCATTGAGCCTGAGTTGCACCCAGCTTCAGGTCAAAAGTGCGCTGGCAGAAGAAAAAGAGAAGGACGCACCCGAGTCGTCCACGAGGAGGACGATGTCGAACAGCGCTAGCTTGATTGTGTCCATGGCGATCCTGTCAGAGGACCGTAGGACTGTCAGGATGTCCAAATGCAGAATTGCTAAAGGACGCACTCTCGGTCGAGCTTCCAGGCGCTCGCGATCTGGTCGACGGCACCCGACTGGGCGACGCGCTGTGCGATGGGGCCGAGAGATCCTGGCGGGTACACGGCCGTGATCTTCTGTTCGACGACGCAGCCCTGGAGGATGCTCTCGACCATGCGCGGGTCGAGTGCCTGGCCGGCGGGCGCAGCACCGTGCGGAGGAGGGGGCGCGCCGTACTGGCCCTGCTGCTGGCCATGAGGAGGCTGACCGTAGGCGGGAGGCTGACCATACAATTGCTGGGGGGCCTGCCCGAGCTGGCCGTAAGGCGAGGGCTGGCCGCCCGCAGGCTGACCATAGGGGGAAGGCTGCCCGCCCGCAGGCTGGCCATAAGGGGATGGCTGGCCGCCGGTAGTCTGGCCGTAAGGGGACGGCTGACCGCCGGCAGCCTGCTGACCGTAGGGCGAAGGCTGGCTGCCGTACTGGCCCTGCTGAGGTGGCGGGCCAGGAGGAGCACCGTACGGGCTCGGCTGGCCACCCGGGGCACTGCGTGCGCACGGATCAGAGCAATCGTCAGTTTCGATTCTTGTCCATCAACCCCATCAGAGCGCACCCATAGCTGGACTGAGCCGGCTGTCCAGGCCTAGATCCAGGGATGGGCGGCGGACCAGGGGGCGCGCCGTACTGCTGCTGAGGCGGCTGACCGTACGGCTGCTGCTGTTGCTGCTGTTGCTGCTGCTGCTGCTGCTGAGGGGGCTGCGCCTGGCCGTACGCCTGCTGAGGGGGCTGGCCGTAAGGCTGCTGCTGAGCGGGAGGAGCACCGTACGAGGGTGCGCCGCCGGGCGCACCTGCGGCGGCTTGAGCGGCGGCGAGCTTGCTGGCGAGTCCTGGACGCAGCGGACGGGTGATGGACGAGATGGGACGGCAGTTGTCGTCAGCTTCCGGCCGCTCGAGACGGGGCGCTCTTGATTGAGAGGGGACGCCGCGCACGGGCACGCACCCATCTTTGTTTGTGTTTTGATGATGGAGGTTTCGAGAGAGAGAGCAAAGGGGGTGAAGGAGATGGAGGAAGCCGTTGTCGCAGCGAGCTGAGGCAGTGCACGGACTCTCGATCGCACCTCCGTCCCCGTCAGCTGCAAGTCGCCATGTTGCAGGCGGCACATCGCACCTCCCGACGCCGTCCAAGGGACAGGTTTCATGAAAATCGTGGGAGACGAGGTGAGGAATAGGTACTTTTTGCAGGCGGAGCGAGGGATAGCGAAGCAGGGCAAGGGGGGGAGGTGGGGGTGCGGGCGCGAGCTGCGTTTGGGGTTGAGGTTGAAGGTGGCATGGCTGCCGGCCTGCTGTGCGCGAGGAGCCAGCAGGCGGACATGGTGGGCTTGGGGCTTGATAATGAGGGGCAGGGCGTTTCGTGAGGGAGGTCTACGAAGGAAAGAGAGGCCGAAGGAGAAAGGGTCGTCACGGGGAAGGAGGGGCAGTGGAGAGTGTACAGGCACTGAGCAAGGAAGAGATCATAGCGCTCTGCAGCGAGTGAGTATTCGACCTGGCGTCAACAACAGCTGCCACAACGGAACGAAAGGTTGAGAGGGACGGAGACGCACAGAATTGCGAGCGATTAGTCGGCCCAGGCCGCTCTAGAGGATCGTGCACCCCGTCCTCCGCTTCTTCCGCCGCGTTGGCGGCCCAGCCCCCCCTGCACCTGGTGCCACGGCGCCGACGGGCGACAAGTTCTTGCTCTGCAGCACGGCACGTGTGAGCGTGTGGAATGCTTCGTGGACGTTCTGATTGTTGCGCGCCGATGCCTGTACGCAAAACTTCAGGTCAGTCTTCTCGTCCCCTGTTGATGCAGCATTGCTTGCAGAGCGCACCTCGAAGAAGTACGGGATTCCAAGACGTTGAGCGAGCGACGCGCCCGCCTCGTACGACACCTCGCGGTCCTGCCGGTCGCACTTGTTGCCCACCAGGACGACGCACGGGTTGTCGACGCCGAGCTGGCGCTTGATCTGGACGATGCGCTCAAACAGGTCCGAGACGCGATGGTAGGCTGCAGCAAGAGTCCGTAGCGGCCAGAGAAAAGCGAAGGGAAGAGTGAAGGTAGTCGACATGGCGGCGCGTAGGCGAGCAGGGGCGAGGACGAAAATAAAGCGGGGAAGGCGTGCAGATGTTGATTCAGCAGGCTGAACTCGCCCTCGGTCACGCTGATGAACGTACAGGCGGCTGAAGCAATAGAGTAGACGAGCAGAAAGCCGTCACCGTCTCTGCGCAGCCGCAAGCCAGCTCGTCAACACTAGCTTTCTCCGGCGCAGTCAGCTCTATAGGGGAGCAGACGTACTTGATCCACTGATTCCGAAGCGCTGTGAACTCTTCTGCGAGCGTGTGCGAAGACGCAGGTCAGCTACTGTCTGCAGTAGCTCACGACATCGAGCGAACGCGTGGCGCGCTGCGGTCTTCCTCGACGAACCTTGGCCAGCCGTGTCGAGTACCTCGACAAAGACCTGCTCGCCGTCCAGCAGCCACTGCTTGCGGTGGCAGTCCTCTATCGTCTGTTTGTTGGGGCCGACACGAAGAACCGTGCGATGGATCAGCCTCGAGCTGGGGGGTCATGCTGAGAGGGTCGATGGCGACGCGACGACCGCTCGCGATGGCGAGACAGAACGCACTGGATCGTATGCCTGGGGAGCAGCAGGTGTGACATCGAGTCAGTGATAGCCCGCGCGAGTACAGCTGGGCATTGAAGCGCGCACCTCCACGAACTGATTGCTGGTGAACTGCGTCGTCAACGCGGTCTTGCCCACGCCTCCCTCGCCCAACATCGTCAGGCGCTGCAACACTGTCGCATCAGCCCGCTCCCAGAAGGGTCAGCATGAGGAAGGCAAGGAGTGACAGCGAGCTAGAGGGACTGACTGCCGCCGCGAGCGGGTTGCCCGTCCGGTCGTCTGGCACTCATGCGAGATCAAAGGAGGGGGAAGGCGCGGCGGTGTGTTAGGAGGGAATCCCGAGCCGGCGACAACGGCGCGTCGAGCAGCGGAGGGGGAGCAAGGACGGGAGCTGGGTATCGCAGGAAGAGCTTGGAGGGGGAGGTCGGCTGAGCAACCAGTGGCGGAAAAGGAGTCGAGTTTGGTTGCTGGCTGAAGGTTGATCGCAAAGGGGGGAAGCGGCGCGCGGGGGGGTGGGGGAGTTCGGAGGCCGCCTTAGGAAAGGGAGCAACACTTCTGTGTACATATTTTAAACACAGATGCCGAGTAACATCAAGGGGCATTAGTCAAGTGGTTACGACAATTGCTTCGCATCTTTACGACACGATCAGTGATTAGCCTGGGTTCGATTCCCAGATGCTCCAATTACCTTTTGCACTTTCGATTCAACTCCTTCTTTTGCACTCGAAACCATGATACACACCCAATGAGGCAAGCCCGGTGGATGGGCAGGCGTCCGCCCCTCTCCCAGAAAGTAAATGCTCACTCCGCGCTGCTGTCACCTTCGCTCTGCTAGGCGCGCTCCTGTGGAATTCGCGGTACGGGTTGACTTTGATCAAGCCCAGCGACGGATCGGGCTTCCAGAAGGAGGTCCGGCCCTCCGCACAGGAGCTCGCAATGCAAACGGGTTGCGTTCATACTGTCATGTATCATGCCGTTGCAGGCTCTTCGACCTTGGCAGGCTGCTCCTTCACTTGCTCCGCCTCGAGCGGCCCCCACACGCCGCCCTGCGCGCGGATGCGGTCGACCTGGCGCGACACCTCGGTCTGGAGCCACGAGGGCAGGAGGGGCGACAAGAGGGGAAGCGTCGAGCTGTAGAAGATGCGCTGGGTTACCGGCCCGCCCTGCGAAGCGGGATGGAGACGGACGACGGTCAGATGGATGCACTCGACAGCAGAAGCAACCGCTGAAGGGCCAGGTAGACGAGCAGGACCAAATGCAGCACAAGCAGCACCGAGAAGCTGCGCACTTCGCGTGCTCAGACGTCATGACCGGTCCTTGCACGCTGCATCCGCTCTGCCATCCCCCCCCCCCCCAAATCCCTTCAGGATTGATTGGAAGAACGTACGTAGGCATGTGCGAGACCACCGTAGATGCTCTGGACCAAGCTCCCTCGCGCGTCGTATCCAAGCTTGTTCGACCAGTTTGCAAGGTTCTTCACGCCCCACTCGTAGCCGACGTAGCGGCCGAGCACGGCGTCCTCGAGCACGACGTCGGCGAGCCCCCTGGGCGTGCCGTCGCCGCGTTGTGTGCGCTGACCCTCGGGCAGACCGGCGATGCGCAGGTCCTGCTCGACCGCGGCGAACGCGCTCCCGTCCGTCGGGAGCGTGCCCAGAGCGCGCGCGTGCCGCGCCGCGTCGGCGAGGAACAGCTGGAAGTGCGCGTCGAGCAGGCGCCGGCCGTAGAACGCGAGCTTGATGTTGTGTGGCGCCGTGCCGACAGCCGCCTCTGGCGTCGACGGGTGCGTCACCATCTGAAGCGCGAGCTCCTTGGACCACGCCGCAGACCGCCTGTTGGGCGCTTCAGGGAGAGAGAAGAGGGCTGCGAGCGCCGGGCGAGGATCCGAAAAGGCCTCGATGGGCGACGAGCCCGAGGCACGCATCTCTTCAACCGCGGCCATGCGCGCCGAGAGGAGTGCAGGATATGGCGGCGGCGTACGGGCTGGTCGAGCGGGGCGCTCGTGCGGAGCTGGAGGACCACACGCGGACGAAGACGACCCGGGAAGAGGAAGCGTCAGTTCGTGCAACGGAGTTCGGCCAGCAGAGCAAGGCCCAGCTCCAACGCGGCCTCCCGAGTGTAGGCAGCCACCGTCCAACGCTGCGATGGTGCACGCAGCTGGTAAGGTGCAGCAGAAGATCGAGGTCGTCTGCAGCTGCCTTCAGCCGCAAAAAGGAGGCTGCTCGACCCGTCCGACTGCCAGTTGGGCCGCCCCGGATGCCTTGGCTGGCCCTCAAGCCGCCCATTTCCCCCTTCTGGGGCCAGCCAGGGATCCACGGAGATCAGGAGGGACGCACGACGCTGCGACTCGACCCAGTCGGGCTTTTGGAGGTTCCTTGCGAGGCGGCGAGCGACGGGCGTCATCTCGGCCATCTTGGTGGGCTTGCCCCATTGTGGGCGGGGCATGGCTGAGAAGCTGGCGCGGGCGGAGGGAGGGAGGTGACGGAGGGGGCGAGGAAGACGGGACGGGACGGCTTGCTACCGCTCGGGCGAAGAGAGTGCTGTGCGTCGGACGCGCGCGCGCAGGGGAAGTTTTCAAGCTCCGCCCGCCGCCTGCGCGCACTTCTCGCTCACCCGCCCTGGTCCTTTGCTCATCAAGCCCATCCTCCCATCCGACCAGCGCTATCTTTCCTCGACACCATGGCCGACGCGTGCGTAGTCGTCGTCTGCTGCCCTCGCTGTGGGCGCTGGGCTGACGATCCCTCCTGCCGCCTGCCGCTCGCCTTGTCCTGCTCCTCGTTCGCGCCCGCCCGCCCTCCAGAACAAAGACCAACTGGGCCGACGACGTCGACGAGGCTGGTGCGTGTCCTATGACCCGGCTGTGACCTGGCTGCTCTTTCGCGCTGATCACTCGCTCCCCTCGTCTCCTCCCCTCCCCTCGACGACCGTGTCTGCTCTCGCAGAGGCCCTCCCCGCAAAGACCGAGACGACGGGCCCGGACGGCGTGATCACCGTCGTCGAGTGGAAGTTCAACGACGAGGGCAAGAAGGTCAAGGTGCGTTCGAGCATGGCTCTGACGGGTCTGGGGAAGGACGCTGGGGCGCTGCTTGAGCCGGCGGGTGGGAGGACAGCGATGGTGGCGGGGGTGCTCAGGGCACAAGGGGATGCGTTGCAAGGCCGAGGCCGTGTGTGTGTATCTGTGGCCCCTGGACGAGTGCACGGCCTGGCCGGTCGTCTGTGCTGGCTAGGCGGCCATGCTTTTGCAACTCTGTCACAACGTTGGGCACCCGGGACAGGGCTTAGCCAGCGAAGGGCTCTTTACCCGCAGCTCAAGCTGACTTTGTCCTCGCCGGTGTCACGTCGCCCCTGCAGGTCACCCGCCGCATGAAGCGCGTTCTGTCCAAGCAGGAGGTCTCGCACATCGTTGCTGAGCGCAAGTCGTGGGCCAAGTACGTCCCGTCTCGCTCAAGCTCCTTCCCCCCGCGCGCCCTGGACGATTTCCTTTGTCCCTTGAACTCGCTTTCGTCTTCGCTCCTTGGCGATCTCCTTGTGTGCTCGAGCTTTGCTGACCTCTTTGTCCGCTTGCGCAGGTTCGGTGCCGAGCGTGGAAACGGTGCTGGCCCGCAGACGGCGACGACGACGGTGGCCGAGAACATGCAGTTCAAGCTGCAGGCTGGCAAGGCTGCCGAGGAGCAGAAGGAGCCCGAGGACGCGGCGACGAGCGCGCTCAAGGTCAAGAAGATCGTCTGCCGACTGTGCAAGGGCGACCACGTACGTCCACCCGTGCTTTGCTCTGCTCGCAGCGGTGCTCTGACCACAGCGGTCGTCATCCGCGCAAACGCTCGTGTCTGACTTCCCCTTTTCTTTGCTTTGCCACGCTGCAGTTCACCTCCAAGTGCCCGTATAAGGAGACGCTTGCTGGTCTCGGCGACGACACCAGCGCGACGCCCGACTTTGGTGCCGACCCCGTCGAGGCTGCCCCTGCTGGTGGTGCGGCTGGCGGTCCGTCCAAGTACGTCCCGCCGTCGATGCGTGGTGGGCCTGGTGCTGCGCTCCGCGGACCCTCGGAGGGCTCGCGCTACCCCGGTGGTGGCGCCGGCTCGCGCGAGGAGCTCCCGACGCTGCGTGTCACCAACGTCGCTGAGGACGTCGAGGAGGAGGACCTGCGCGATCTGTTCGAGCGGGCGGTCAAGAACCAGCGCAACAACCGCGTCGCGCGCGTCTACATCGGCAAGGACCGCGAGACGGGCGTCAAGAAGGGCTACGCGTTCGTCTCGTTCGACAGCAGGGAGGTCGCAGAGTACGCCAGGAGCCGCGTCGACGGCCAGGGCTTCAGCAACCTTATCCTCAACGTCGCCTTCTCGCAACCGCGAGAGCCGCGGCCGGCGGCATAAACAAAAGGACGCCCGTTTACCAGCTGCTCCCTTCTGGACGTCCCCCCCCCCCCCTCCTTTTTTCACACCACCCCTTCCACCCGTCGGCAGGTGGGCGACGGCTGTCGCTCTGCCTCTTGCCCTGTGCTCTAGATGACCATCTCGATCTCACGATGGCGTCCTGTCCCCTGCGAAGTCTTCCTGGCCCGTTGCCCGGAGTGCTTCGAACGACGACGAATCGTATGAGCGCAGGATGAGTGGGGCTCGGCGAGCGGGCCGATTGAACTCACGCGTCTGAGCCAGCTCTTCCTCCAACCCATCACGCGACCTCCTCCCTCGCAGGCAAGGATGGCAACCTCTCAGAACCCAGTGGCCGGCAGCAGCACAGCTCCCGCGGACGGCAGCAGTCAGGACGGCAAGAAGAAGCGCATCATCAAGACGCTGCGTACGTTCCACTGAGCTGCTCCAGCTGCTGTTGGACCTCGCCTCCTCGTGATTGCTGACGACCTCCCTTCGACGACGTCCGCAGGAGCATGCGTGCGTCTCTTCCTGCTCCTGAACGTGCCTCCTTGTGGGCTGACGACCGAGAATCGATGCGTAGGATAACTGCCGCAAGCAGAAGGTGAGGCACTCTTCCCCTGACCTGAGCTTTGCTTCTAGTGCAGCAGCCGCTCAAGCGCATCCCTTCGTTTTTGCTGACCCTTGCTTTCTCGGCATGGCACAGATGCGCTGCATTGGATCGGACGACCCTCCCTGCAAGCGGTGGTGCGTATCCGCTTCCTTACTCTGCAACAGTTAGACTGGATCTGACGTGCTGCTCTATGCCCGCGTCGCGCAGTCGGCTCGCAAACCTCGAAGTGAGAAGCCCTTTCCGTCTGCTTCTCTGTCATATTCGAACTGATAGTTGTCTGATCGCCTTGCAGTGCATCTTTTCCAGGCAGCCGCGAGAGCCACCGCAGCCCATGGTGGACGAGACGTGCGGTCTCACGGCGGTTTTCCTGCTTCACCCGTACCCTGACGCGTGAACTTCTCCATCTGGGACAGGCGCATCAAGGCTCTCGAAACGCAGATGGAGTTCATGGGCTCAACGCTGAGAGAGATACTCGACGTCGTTCGCCACGGCGCCGCGCCTGCGCTCGGGCTAGCGCCCACACCGGCCGTCCCCCTCCCCGGCTTCGCCTCGCTCTCGGCCAGCAGCAGCTCTTCAGCCGCTCTCTCCTTCACATCGCCTGCGACTGGGAGTCACTCGACAGGCGCACCGTCTTGGCATCCTCACTCGGCGGAGGGCTTGTCGGGGTCCGAGGCGAGCTTCACGCCGGCTAACCCGCTCGTTCTCCCGCCGCTGTCGATGACCTCAGCCGACCGCCCGCCCAACGGCTCGGCTCGGCTGCCGCACCTGGAAGTCATCACCGGTCAAGCTGGCGTCACGGATGTTCGTGCCCACGGCACGCCGCTTGAACGCGTCCGTCCGCCAGTCTTCTCCAACGATGGCGCCGAGGAGGAGGAGGAAGAGCACGAAGTCGACGACGACGCGCCGCTCGACATCCAGCCGTCCTCTCTCCTCGCCCCGCTCGACTCAATGGCTTCCCTCGCCGAGGCCGCGGCCGTCGCATCCGCCCAGGGGTCGGCATTGGACGTCGAGCACCATGCGGAGGGGGCGCAGCCGCGCGGGAAAAGACCCCCGAGCACTGACGGAGCAGCGCGGGCGGGGGGCGGATTTACGAAGCGCGTCAGGCTTGAAGACGGGAAGCGCGCAGATTTTGGCGCTCAGTCCTTAGCGAAGAGGGCGGGGAAGGCGAAGGAAGCGCCGTACGTGAGCTGCATACAGGCGGGCATCGTCACGGAGGCTGAGGCCAGGGAGCTGTACAGCATGTGCGTCAGCCCTCCCTCCTCCGCGCCAGTCATTTTTGACGAACGAACTACTTTTGGTTGGACAGCTTCTGGTCTGGGGCGGACAAGTTCGTCGCCGTCTTTGGTGCGCG
Source organism: Cystofilobasidium ferigula (assembly GCA_014825675.1). Taxonomy (NCBI): domain Eukaryota; kingdom Fungi; phylum Basidiomycota; class Tremellomycetes; order Cystofilobasidiales; family Cystofilobasidiaceae; genus Cystofilobasidium; species Cystofilobasidium ferigula. The sequence continues at coordinate 5,635 of MVAM01000079.1, read as the reverse complement.
CTCCTCCCTTCCCTCGTGCCCTCCTGCGTCGCTAACCGCGCCGTTTTACTTCGGCAGATGAGACGCGAGACACGTTCGAGCTGCATCGAGACGAGAAGCCTTTCTGCCTCAACGCCATTTGCTACGTCGCGAGCTTCATTGAGGACGGCGGCGGTGCGTCCGCGTCCGCGTCCGTCGTGCTCCAACTTACCGAGGGTTGAACTGACTGGTTCACCGCTGTTGCGCAGGCGGTGTGTCTGAGCGGCAGAGTAAGGTGAGCACAAAATGACTACGTGAAGTGAGCCGCGCGCTGACTGCACTGCACAGTTGTGGGAGCTTGTCAGGCAGAACGCAATGGAGACGCTCTTCTCCAAGACGTCCAAGGTCGATGCGGTCCAGTCGCTCAGTGCGCTCCTGCTTCTTGAGCCCAAAAATCCATCAGCTGATAAACGGTCGTCCCTGCAGTGCTTGTTGCCGCCTGGAACGAGCACGGCTGGCTCTGCGGTGGTCATGCCGTTCGGCTAGCACTGGACATCGGTGCGTCTTGCTCCTCTCTCCTCCTCAGCAATCCACTGAACCAGGCAACTTCTTCTCGGACAGGCTGCCACGAGGCGTACTCCACACTACTACAAACAGGCATGGGCCGCGGCAAGTCACCAGCTCAACTCGAGGACGAGCGGGACCTCGTCGTCAAGGCGCGGGTTATGTTCTACCTCTTCAAGTACGTCCTTTCTCTGTGGACCATCCGCCAGCAAATTGACGAACGGCCCTCCCTCAGCTTCGAGCATCAAATGGCGTTCGGAAAGGGAAGGCCAACCATCATCTCGGTTGACGAAAGCATCGTGCGCTGTCGCGAATTCCTGCAGCACCCGCTCGCCATTGTGACCGACATGAAGCTTGTGGCGACAACGGTGCGTGTCCCCGCTCTCCTTTGGAACACCGCGTCCGGTCTGATCGTCGTCGCCCTTACTCTTAGGAAATCATGACGCTCCGTTCGCGCTACATCAAGCAGCTCATCCCGCAGGGGGAGGACACGATTGACGAGGAGACGATGACCTGCATCCGCAACGCTCACGACGACTGCGAACGATGGTATCGCGAGTGGGAAGTACTTTACTGTTAGTTTACTCTTGCTTTCTCGAGCTCTTTGGCCATGCTGACGTCGTCTCTGGCCGCAGCGCGCCTGCCCACCTCAGACAAGAAAGTCTTCTACATCGAGTCGGCCCGCGTTACCAAAGAGTACACGCAGCTCTTCCATAATTGCGTCGCGCTGCGCGGCGTCTCGACGCCGGGGGACACCGCGAAGATGGCGCCGGCTCACCGAGAGCTCGCCTCAAGGGCAATCAGGAACGCGCAGGAGGCGCTCAAGGTCTGCCTCAACTGCAAGTCGTACCGCACGTCCTTTCGATACGGCGTCCACGTCCGTCCTCTTTTCTCTGCGTCATGATGACTCGGTGCTGAAGCGATTCCGTTGTCGATTACGCAGCACACCTTCGTGACGGCGGCGTTCGCGGCAAGTTTCCTGATCCGCATGGCGCGGCTCTTCCCGGGAGAGCTAAACCTCAAACAGACGGCCAAGGACGTCGAGGCGCTGGCCCGCCTCCTCGAGTCTGGTGCGTTCATCAGCAGCCCTTGGTCCATGCACTGTACGCTGAAGGTGTCTTTCCTTTCTCGTCAGCCCCCGCGGGACGATACGGCCGCTCGCTGCGCGTCACGCTGCGCTCTGCGCGCAAGCTCGACGTCCTCCCTCCTCCGTCCGCGCCTGCGTCCCGTCCAGGCTCCCCCCCGCTTGCGCACGCCCCCCTTCGGACCGTACCCTCGTCCGCAGCGCTCCACCCATCGTCCTTCCCTCCCAGTGCGCCAGGTCACCTTCTCCCCTCCACCATACCCGGCCTGGAGGTAGAGATGCTCCCCGCAGCGTACACACCCGACGTGTTGCATGGGGCGGACGCAGACGCCGAGAGCGCGGCGAGCAGCGCGGGCGACGGCGCTTTTGGGCTCAGCCGCGGACTGCTCGAGTCGATCGGGCTGGAGCTAGACGCGGATGGGCAGCTGCCGCTGTGCGTCTCTGGTCCTTTCCTTGGAGACGGTGCGAAATCTGACGAGCGGCTGCGGAGCGCAGGTGGCTGCAGGCGACCAACCCGGGCTCGTCGCAGCTGTGGTCGGGCGGGATGGAGGACTTCTTCTTACGTGCGTCTCCTTCTCCCGTCTTCGAGAACGCCCGAAAGCTGACAATACTATCCCCTTTTGCATCGGCAGCAAATGACATCGACCTACAGCTGTCCTCCTCCATGCACACGACAACGACGGCCTCGCCCTTCGAGACGTCGTCGAACGCGTTTGCTCCTGCTGCCTCGCCGACAATCAACCCCGATGGCACGCCCAGCACGCTGTTATCTGCGCATGGCGTGGGCGGAGGTGGGGACGGCGCTCACTGGGCATGGGCGGGCTGATGGCATTCTCTTGAGCTGCCCTTCAACCCCTCATCGTGGGAAAGGATCGTGCATCCAACAGCAATACAAAGTACATGAAAGGGTCGCCGCAGTCAGAGCTTCGCCTTCTGCGCCTCCCCGCCCTGAGAAAGACCCAGCCGGTCCCTCGCCTCGTTCTCAATGTCCCAAGGCATGCGCGGCAGCCGCTCGTTGTCCCTCGCGCCGACGGCCACAACGTCGCGGTACACCTCGCTCCTGATCTCGCCCCAGACGGCTGTGCTCGCCTTGCGGCCCTGGGCTTCGGCGAGGACCTGCGCGGCTTGCGTCAGGCCCGCGTCGGACGGGGGCGAGAGGGAGACGACGCCGTGCGCGGCGAGGGCGGTCGAGGTGAAGCGCTCGCCGAGCATCGCTGGCTGCAGGAGGGCGTGGGGGAGGCGTGCGCGAAGGACCGCTGCAAATAGGGACTGCAGAATTGCGGGACAAGTGTCAGTGGACGATCGCCACGATCAGGTAGGCCAGAGGGAGGGCTCACGGGGAACGGCGCGCCGAAGTCCACCTGCACATAGATAGTCAGCAACGCACCCTCCGCAGCCCATTCGAGCGAGCAACATGAGCGCACCTCATTCATGCAGCACCACGCCCTCCGCCCCTCGAGCTCCTCGCGCATGACCCTGAAGTCGCAAGCGAGCGCGAGGAGGAACGCACCGGCGAAGCAATGGCCGTTGATGGCGGCGACCGTGATGAGCGGGAAGGTGAGGAGGCGCACGGCGACGGGGTTGTAGACGTCTGCAGGGGCAAAACCGCATGCCTTTGATGAGCGGATGAGGTGGAGCGCGTGGATCGCGGGGAGCAGGTACGAAGGACGGACGACTGCGCGCGAAGAGGAGATGGCCGCAAGCCGTTGGTCAGGTCAGTCCCTGCGGAATCCCGAACGTCGGAGGGTACGCACGGGTGAAACTTGGGGTCTCGAAGAGAGTCTTCATACTGCAGGCCTGCGAGCGATCGAGCAAGCGTGTCGGTCAGGAGGATCCGTCAGGGAAGCCGCGGCAGCCATGCGAGCGCACGCACCGTTCGAGAAGAAGCGCTCCCCCTCGCCCCGGATGACGACGGCCCCTCCGATCCCTCCCGGCCCCTTGCCCCCCTTTTCCTTCTCTCGCTTCCCCTGCTCACTCTGCCAGGTCTCTCGCCTCGCCCACCAGTCGCGCTCGACGTCGTCCAGCGCGCGCAGGACGTCCGCGAGGAGCGCGCTGGTGAGCCGGTGGTCGGGCGGGTTGGCGAGCGTGAGCGTGTAGACGGCGACGGAGACCGAGGGCGGTGGGAGGGTGAGCTTGACGAGCGGCATGCTGGCGGGCGGTTACGATGAAGGGGGGGGGGGGGGGGGGGGGGGGGGGGAAGGGGGGGGGGAGGGAGGGGGGGGGGGGGGGGGGGGGGGGGGGGGGGGGGGTGGGGGGGGGGGGGGGGGGTGGGGGGGGGGGGGGGGGGGGGGGGGGAGGTGTGAGGGACGCAGGGCGGCAGAGATCGACGTCGCTGGCTGCTCGCCTCGACCTCCGGCGTTCGGCAGTCGAACGTCCGATGCGTTCGCCGGGTCACTTGCACCTGGCCAGTCGCTTCCAAGTGACGTGATTCGCGAGGCAGGGGGCGGCTAGTACGGTGCAGGTACTGCGCAAGTCGACGTTCATCGCATCCAGCATACAACCGTGGCCCGTACGCCCGCCCGCGGCACGACTCTTTGAGCGCCGCCATCGCGCCCACACTCGCCGCAGAACCACCCCTTCACTCGGCGCCCTACTTCGCGACGTCCGGGTAGACGTCGAACCGCCGCTGGGTCGTGATGGGGATTCCGCGGCGGGCGGCGGCGAGCTCGGCCGGGTCGACGTCGCCGTACACGATCGACTCGCTCTCGTCGGTCGTCGCGAGCACCTTGGCCATCGGGCTGACGAGGGACGAGTGCCCCCACTGGCGTTATCGCAGCATACCCCGCGCGCATCAGCCATCTCGCTCCACCTCCAGGGGGGGGGGGGGGGCGTTGAAGGAGGGAAAGAGGACGCACGGCCTGGTACGCCTCCTTGTCTTCGGATCTCGCCGGGCTGCAGACCGCGACAAAGATCTGGTTGTCGACCGCGCGGGCGCGCGCGAGCAGCTCCCAGTGCAGCGGGCCCGTGGTCGTGTTGAACGCGCCCGGGTAGACCATGGCGACGCAGCCTTGGCGGGCGGCGATGGTGGCGATCTCGGGGAAGCGGCTGGAGGACGGCCGCAAGGGGGTTTCAGTACCGGTGGGTGGGCCAGAGGGGGTCGCAGAGGAGATAGGACACACATGTCGTAGCAGATGCCGAGACCGATCTTGCCGAACGCTACGAGGGAAGCAAAGGGGATGTACAGCGTGTGAGCGCTCTTGCTCGTGCTGCAGCAAGAGGCGTGCCAGCTGAGGAACTCACGCGTCTCGAACGAGTTGAGCGTCTTGCCCCCGGTCAGGCTGTCCGACTCCTTGAACGTGATGCCGCCGGGGATGTCGATGTCGAACAGGTGCACCTTGCGGTGGACGGCGACGAGCTCACCCGAAGGGTTGTACACCGTGCACGTGTTGAAGATCGAATCGGTCGAGGGCTCGAGCTCCGGGATGGACCCTGTCGAAGAGGCGCGCGGTCACCCGCATGGGAGGATCAAGATCGTCAGCTCCCTCGTACTTTGCTCAGTGAAGAGCGCACGCAAAGCGCGCGCGCTCTCGAGGTCAGGTCGGGCGAACGCACCGCCGACGAGCCAGACGCCCGCCTCCTTCGCGACGGCCGACAGCATCGCGACCGACTCGCTCAGCTCGGCCTGCTTGAAGCCTTCGATCGTCGGGATGCGCTCGGCGTACGTCCGGAACGAGGACACGGCGTAGGGCGAGTTGAAGATCTCCTGCGGGAGGCGGGGACGGCGCGCGGACGCATGGGTGTCAGTCGGCTGCAACAGGTCGGCGGCGACCGTCTGTCGCCCGTTCCAGGCGGGTCCCAGCGCAGGCAGTCCATCCACCAACGCCTTGATCATACGCCCTGGCACGCCCCGCCTCCTTGCTCTGTCTCCCTGCCTCAGGCAAAGCACCCTGAAGCATCACCCTCAACCAAGTGGAGCGCGTCCCCCCCCCCCCCCCCCCCCCCCCCCCCCCCCCCCCCCCCCCCCCCCCCCCCCCCCCCGCCCCCCCCCCCCCCAGCCCCCCCCCCCCCCCCCCCCACCCCCGCCGACCC